>JAANHX010000538.1:0-212722 GCA_011320135.1 Phytophthora betacei
CAGCAACTAACGTTCGTTCACAATCCTTCGTGATAGGTCTGACTGCGGGTGAGCTGGACCTGGACGCGCTGGACTTGGATCAGGAGACGTTAGTCGCTTTGCGGCGCATTCAGTCTGCCACCGCGTCTTCGGACGATCCTCAAGCCCTTCCTGCAGCTTTGGCCAAGGCGCTCACCAAGTGGCCCATGGAAGTCCCATAAGCGTCTTAGACCAGGTGGCGAGGATTCAGGACGACGATCCGGACGACTCTGACGAAGACAAGGCCCAATCCCAACGAACAAGGCCCTTGCTTCGATGGCAGCTGCCCTGGTCTCGTGATGCGCCACCTGCCGATACTTCAACTCCCAAGTCGGCTCGTAGATCGCTGTTCGGTCCGAAGGCGTTGGAAGAAGGCGCCCAGAAGAAGCGCAAGAAATCCGTCCTCATTCTCCTGCTAAGTTCGCCCGACGTCATATGAAGACTCGGTCCAAGTCTGTACCGTCTTCTCCAAGTTCATGGTCGCCACCCTCTACATCCAGCGTCTTCTTCGACTCCCGCCGTGGTCGACCTCAGCGGCGACCAGAGTGACGTGGACATGGGAATGCTGGTCCAAGCAGCGTCCCTCTTCGGTTCAAGAAACTGCTACAGAGCCTTCGGTTAAAGCGTGGACCCTGGGGATCACGACGATGTTCCTGATTCTCCTGACGCGCTTCGCCCCCCGCTCAGGGTCCCCCGATGTGGCCAAGCCACCAGCTTCAACGATTTCTCCTTCTCCAGCCGACATACGTGCTGCTGAAGAAGCTCTGCGCGAGGCCGAGGCAATGCGGCTCATGTTTGGTTCGAGTGACAAGGTGAAGAGTCGGACCAACTGTCCACAAGGCAAGTCTGCTTCGGCGTCTGTTGCGACGTCCAAGGCATTTAAGTCTCGGGAGTGGTTTCTACAGCAGGGTCTGCCCCTGTTGAGGCTGCTCCACTAGCTCCGCGTCTTCGAAGCCGGCTCCGACTGTTCCCACGACTGTGTATCAAGCGTGTCTTCGCCTGGCCTTTCGATGGAGATTGATGACGATGGGAATGCTGATGACGACCATGGAGATGACGTGGATGACAATGAACCTTCGGTGATGACTCTCCTGATGCTCCCAGTGGGTAGCGGTGATGTTCCTCCCCCACCGATATTCAAGCATACTCGATGACGAAGATGTGAAGATTCAAACAGGAACTGGAGTAATCTTGGCCCAGCTCGTCCTCCGACTCCACCTCGGCCAAATCCTTCGCCGATGATGACTTCCCCAATCATCGTTGCCGGCCCGCCTCCTTCGCCACCAGGCAAGTCCCTCCGGCACCAGCATCTTCTCTTCCTGTTCCAGTGTCTCCTCGTCCCATCCTATTTGGACTCTCGATGCTGGACCTGGGACGCATGATTACGGCAGCCTACACTTCGGTGCAGCGTCGTGGTGGTGCACCGTCGGTTGAGCCATTGTCTCACCGAGTGTTATCTGGTATTCCGCCCTATGGTGCCGGCTTCGTCCACCCTGCCACCGTGGGTTCTTCCGTATGTGGACATAGAGTTTACCGATGCAGGCGCCAAGAAGTGTTTCGAGCGACTCTTGAGCTTAACGCTTCCTGAACCAGCTGGTGAGGTGACCGTGCGTACAACGTTGGAGGGTCTCCAAGCGTTCTTTGATTATTCGCATCCTGATCACCCGTACCAGCAACTTCGGCAGCTTTATCCTCTTCAAGCTTGCCGCTTTGACACTGTCGACTTCAAACCAAGCGTCCCCCATCTCCAAGCGTGCTCCGATTGAGACCCGTCTCAAGATGATCTGGGCGAACCTTCGGGGTGACGGCGGTAAGCAAGGTGACCTCGGGTTCGCGTTGTGGGAGCGTCTCCACTGGCTTCCGCTAGCTGGTATTGAACGAGGTCTCGCTGAAGAAGCTAAAAAGGTTGGCCACGACAAGGAACGCTTGAAGGAACTGAGAGCTATGTTAAAGAAGCTCTTCAGTGAGCGCGACCGTCGTGCCGATCGTCTTCGTAACAAGTACACGTGAGCAGTACATGGCGTGGAGTCGTGACTCGGTTTCATCTTGTGCTTCCGGCGTGTCATTCATTCGTCCCGAGTTGCTTTTGGAGCCGTCTAAGCCGTGGTACCCCATTGAAAACTTGCCATTCGCACCTCAGGACATCTGACTGGCTTTCCGAAGTTCCGGCTCTCGACGCTCGTCAGCCATGGCGTACTGGATGGATGAATGCGCCGCATCAGCACCCGTACAACACCACGTACTTCCGGTGCCAGCGTAATCCGGAGTTCTTCAATCCTCGTGGTACGCGTTTCGTGGATGTGTACCGAAGCGTGATAGTTGACCCGTCTCTCGATCAACGAGCTTATTCCGACCTGGCGTTCGTTGTTTGACTCGCCACCGGTACTCCACGTCCTGCTCTGGCTGCTGCTCCTGTTGAAGCTGGTACCAAGGATTCGCAGGGTCCGGCTTCAGCTCCAGCTGCCGAGGCTCAGGCTCTTGATGAAGAGGAGAAGGAGAGTGGTGACTCGGCTTCGTTGACACTCTTGGCCACCGCGGCCAGACACTTGGAATCGATTAAATCCTCGCTGCACGTTCTACGACGTTCTCCAGCATCTCAGCTAACTGTTGAGGTGTCCCGCGTGACTTCGTTTTCAGTGATCGCTCCGCGGTCGGCATTCATGTTTTCTTATTCTTAATCCACTTCCACAGCGTAATCATGTTCATGTTGTTCTTCAAATGCATATACAATTTGCTGTTGCAGTAACGTTTTTCGTCTGTTACCACAGGCTGGCTTCGCCCTGTGGACAGTTCACACGTGATCCATTCACGCTAGCCTTCGTCCGCCACTTGCGCCATCTGCAGCCGATTCTCGCTCTTCTTGGCTCGCAAATAGTCGTACAGCAGACCTCCACAAGACAAGTTTGATGATGGTTCCAAGTTGTATCTTCATAGCCACACCCACTTGACTTTGAACTCGCGTACAGCACGCTCCGTGCTCGTCGTCAGTGGTGTTCTGTCGTCGAGGATGGCCTCGACTTCATATTCACCGGCAACTTGATCTGGTTCCCCAGCTGTCCTCAGGCAGTAGTTCCTCATCGAAGTCGAGTCTTGCTTCATTAGTCGCGTCAAGTACCAACCGAGTGTTCGGTCGACTGTTGAATTCGTTGACAGCCTTGAGTCTTGACACATGCACTACTGGGTAAAAGCGATACCCACTCGATCAGGCAGTTCCAGCTCGTACGCAAACTCTTCCACCTTGCGCTTGATCCGAAAAGGTCCATGCCATCGGTGAGCTATTTCTTCGTCAAGCCCGGTTTGACGCGTTTCCATGTACAGCCACGCCTGGCTCCCAATCTCAAAAAGAGATCTCGGTGGAGCTCTTGCAGGATCTTCCATCTCTTCCGAAGCTTCTGGAGGGTCCGCCGAGTCTTCGTTTCCACTTGGTTGAGGTACAGCAGCTTTTTCCAGTCGACTCAGAGCATCATTATGCTTTTTAGCCCTTCGCTCCTTTTCTACGCCTGATAATCCTTGGCCATAGTGAGGGCGACCTCATGTTGTCGATTGATATCACGCCGCCACGCCAGTGCGTCAGACAGCTTGCCGAG
Organism: Phytophthora betacei; assembly: GCA_011320135.1. NCBI lineage: Eukaryota > Oomycota > Peronosporomycetes > Peronosporales > Peronosporaceae > Phytophthora > Phytophthora betacei. Next base: position 3,606 of record JAANHX010000538.1, read on the forward strand.
TCCTCGTTTGAGTGATGACGACATTGCCCGCAACGTCGACTGCGCATCCCAACCATGAACGAGGTAGAACGGCGTTTCCTTCCTCGTAGTGTCTTGAGAAGTATTAATAGCAAATACTAGCTTCTCCGCGATTTCGTCCAATCTTGCTGTAGAGGGTCTTCCGCGTACACCCGTACGGAACCCCATCACTGACTTCACCGAGCGCTCCTGCTGTCCATTAGCCTGTGGCCGATAGCTCAAAGTCGCTCTTGATCTTGACTGCATCATCTCTGCGAACGCTTGGAACACCTCGCTCATGAAGCGTGGGTCGCGGTCATGCCCTTATTAATGATGGGGCTCCGAACCGTCGGTACACACATTCTTCGAACACTTGGGCAACACTCAGTGCAGTCGTATCTGACATAGCCTTGGCAATAACGAATCCCGTGAACGAGCACTGAAATAGGAGCAACGCCGTGTTGCCCCTGCGAGATTTCGGTAGTGGGATCACAAAATCCATCGAGACGATCTGGAAAGGTCGTTCGGCTAGCTCGTTTACCAGGTGAGTATCCACGAAGCTGTGGACGGCTTTTACTCGAGCTGCAATCTGGACATGACTTCACATGCTTCTCCACGTCGGCGTACAAGCCGATCCAATAATAATCGGACTTAACGCGGTGAAACGTTCTCACCACACCTTGATGTCCTCCTTCCAGCGAGTCGTGACAGTTTCTGCAAGACCTCTTGAATCATCGTTGTCGGTACCACAAGCCGCAGCTTGGTCTCCTCTTGCCAACCGTGGTCGTACCGACGATTCAATCCAAGATAGTGAAGCACGCCGTCTTCTGATAACACGAACCGGTCAGCGTATTTCCAGGTATTTCGAGCTTCTTTGTAACTCAGCTCTTGTGCTTGGCCCTGAAGCACCTTCTTGATGTTAAACCACTTCTGCTCCTCGTCTTGTGCCACCAGTATCCGTCTGCGTCGTTCCCGCTGTATCGCTACCGGATCAACATCTTCCGCATCGGAAAATGCCGATGGTACAGTCTTGTGAGGATGGTCTGGCAAATCTTCGCCGAATGAATCTTCGGTGGACGTCTCTCGTCGTTCTTCATGCTCCTCTTGTGCTTTTGAGACATCCTCCGAGTATTCATCTGCAAACCTGACGCGTTTCTTGGCTTTCGTCTGTCGCCGAGTCATCACTGCTATATTACCATAATCGCACTTTGGTGAGCTGTAATCAACCACGAAAGTTTCGAAAGTTTTCCACTTTGAAGACTCGCTGCCTGACAGTACATGTACTTGACGCTCTGCTCCTTGTGGCGAAACATCTACCGAGTCTTCATCCGGCTCGTAGATCATTTCCTGGATGCGGTTCAGCGATGCCAATTCCGACTTGCGAGTTTCAGCCAAGATTACCCGACTGACCTTTGATTCCAGCGCTTCAGTGGCTAACGAATCCGCGGCCGCGTTGTATTCTCGTACAACGTGAAGATATTTAACTGATCGAAGCTTGGCCGTGAGTTCCTTGTGAGTATTCAGCAGCGCTAGCAAAGTTTCCTTCCTGCATGCGATCATCCCTAGTGATTGTTGAATCGCGAGCCTTGAGTCCCCAACGATGACTAAATCCTCGGCACCGTGCGCAATAGCAGCCTTGACACCGTTTATCATACCTGTGTACTCTGCCTCATTCACCGTGGTGGCCGAGAGGTAAGCGTTTGCAGCAATCACTACTTTCCACTCAGGAAGGCTCCACAGCACCCATGAACAACTCCCGTAGCCACCGTACTTCTCTGTCTTCGCTGATCCGTCAAAAGACATGACGAATCCGCTGTAATTACGGGAAAGCCTGGCGTACAGCAACGCGGGGTCCATTCGAACAGTCGGGGAACCCTTGTTTGGAGGTGCCACCGGCGCGAGCGAGTCCTCCAGGTCAACGAAGCTCGTGATGCTTGACTGCAGTAGCTGCGCAAAGGCGACATCCTTCTCCTTCACGCGCTGCACCTTGAGGTGCCACTGCGACAGCAGCACTGCGAGCTGGACCGCGCGTCCGAAGAGAGACTTCGACTTATGCACCCACTCTAACGTCGAGAATCGTGTATAGACATGTAGCGTCTTTCCTGCCAGCTGGACGTAACAGATCTTCAACAGCAGAAGTAACGCCAAAACTTCCTTCTCAGCAGGATGGTAGTTCATCTCGGCCTCCTTGAGCACCCGACCGAGGAACCGTACGGGGTGTAACTTGCCTTCATGTTCTTGCATTAGCGTAGTGCTCAACGCCCATTCATTAGCAAAGAGCATGACGTGAACTTCTTTCGACCGATCGAAGTGCCTGAGGATGGGTGAATGTGAAACACTCGTCTTCAATTTTTTGAAGGAACGACGTGCCACAGAAAGGCCTCCTTCAACGACAAAGTCTTCATCCTTGAGCTGGTACAGCGCCGCACCGTAGACCGCGAAGTCTTGAATGAAGCGGCTGTAGTAATTAACCGCTCCAAGAAACGACTGCATGCCCTTCTTGCTCGTTGGAAACGAAAGCTCGGTGATGGCCGCAAGCTTCTTGGGGTCAGCTCTGATACCTTCTGGCGAAATTTTATGCGACAGAAAGTCCACCTTGGGTTGGCAAAAGATGCTCTTGGTGAAGCTAATGCTGATCCGACACTGTGCGAATCTTGCTAGCAATCGTTCCAGCGTCGCCAGGCAGCTGTCGAAATCCTCGCCACCGAAGCAAATGTCATCCACAAACGACCGTCGACCAAATACAGGTACCAGCGATGATTCGTCTGATTCCCCGTTCGTAAACATGTCAGCGACGGGGCTGTTGACGAGTTGTAGTACAGGGTCGGTCTCTACCGGTGCTTCGCGGTCTGCCGCGAACTTCGTTTGAAACGAACCTTCGGCGCTTGGTCCACGACGTTCCTTGGCCTGTTCTTCAGCTAAACGCATCCTCTCCGAGTATTCAAACCAACCTCCTTTAGGTTGAACGAACCCCCAGAGTGCGTTGTCAATCATACGCTGGTAGATCATCGGCGCGTTCTTTAACCCAAAGGGCATGCGTAACCACTCAAAATGTCCTAGTGCGCAGACGAACGCCGACACTTTACGCGCTCGTAAGGTCATCATGACCGCCCAGAAGCCGCTTGCTGCATCCAGCGAGCAGAACCATAGGTAGCGCTCGAGATCTGTTAACAGGTCGTCGACTAGCGGCATTGCATACTCCATGATCGCGGTGATAGCATTCACCATCTTGTAATCAATGCAGATCCGGATGTCCAGCCCGTTCTTTTTCATCACAATCACGATCGGTGATGCCCATGGACTGTCTGAAAAGACGATCAGTCCTGCACGCAATAAAGCGCGCAGCAGCTCGTACAGCTTGCCGAGAAATCGTAGCGGCACGCGCCGGGCACGCTGTTTAATTGGGGCGTGCCTCTGTGTGTCGATATCGCATACCGCCCCGTAGGCTGGCGGCGGCAGTGCGTTACCACTAGCAATCAGGATGTGCTCGTGGTTCTTTAGCGTCGCGACTAGACGTTCTCGGCGTTCTGTCGACAGCTCAGGATCAGCAACATTAGGCGCAGTGTAGTCAACTGTCGTGTTAATCTCTTCGGTCAGGTCCGGCAGGAATGCCAGCTCCTTCGCGTAGTCGTCCAAGCCAATGTTGTTAGCTGGGTGTTCGTAGAAATCATTTCTCGTATCCTCCGTTGCTTCATTTCCCTCGGTTGTTAACACTCGAGCAACCGAGATGTATGTTCCGTCCAACGCCGCTACGGATTCTTCCCTTGACTCAACATTGGCATCCGCTTTGATTTCAACAGTCGGTACTTGGTCCATCTCCTTCCCATCCTGGTTTTCCCATCTCTGGGCCATCTGCCGAGTCGTCGTTCGCAATATTGAATGCGTGGGCAGCCGACGTATTGGGTTGTTGACTTTTGTTCCGCTCCTCGTTCTGCCGCTGTCTTGACATTTCGGAATTCGCACCAATCTTGCAATGAATACTCGGTGCCGTACTCAACACCTTCTGCACGATGCCTGTATCCTCTGGATCAACCACCGATGTCTCGTTCGCAGATTTGGTGACACACAAGGCCGGGACAGCTTCTTTAAAACGGGTGACTCCATTTAATCCAGTGCTGTTGGTTGTCGCTTCCGTGGTCACCCCTGACTGGACACTAACACTCGTTGGCGTATGTACCACGTTTACCGGCCTCAGTAGTTCGTGTGTACGCACTACCGAGGCTTCGTTCGCGTTATTGCCTCCGCCATGGGTTGTCGTGTACGTGTCCAAAGGTTCTGCGGAAGGCTGACCGTCGGCCGAATCCCCGGCTGTCACCCCAGACGCCAGACAGGCTTCCACTCGTTCACGTTCTTCCAGGATCAGTGCCCAGCGCTCTGCACATGTCAGACGATCACTAGAATCCACTAGCGAGTCTTCTAGAGGTTGTGCTAGCACCCCACCTGGTTCTGGGTAGTATGGTCGATCAACTGCTGAAGGCTGAGTTGCAAGCCATTGTTCGTAGATTTCGCATTCACGCTGAAAGAGCTCGCGGTCTCTACAACCTTCGTAGGCCAAACACTTGCCAGTCTTGGTACTTCTTGGACTCCAGACGCACATAGCCGTCACCTCGTGGCAAATCCCCATCTGGAATCCACATCGCGATCGAGTCGTGTGCTGGTAGGTACACAGTTCGATCAGACACGTTGGTCAACCGAATGCTCTGAGGCCGTCCACGCCGAAACCTCGTCACTGACGGGATTAACTTGTTCGTTCGACGAACCCACAGTACGTGTTCCTCCAGCCCGACTTGGCGCTTCGCTAGTCGATATTCTCGCCACTCGTGCGCTTGAATGTCCAAACGCTCGGGTGTCCCGGCGTTAACATGGGAGCCGTACTCTTCGCTGTCGATCATGTTCTTGGTCTTTATCAGCGGGATTTGGACTTCGTGCGGTAATTGCGCCGCGCCGTGGAACAGGTCTAACCGGATCCCGGCTGGGATCATAAAGTCGGTCCCGAGTACCACGTCGACGCCTGCACTATGCGCCATTACCCACATCTCAAACTCGTACACCATCTCCCATCCGAGCGTAACCTTGATGCACGCTCGTCGCGTCGTAGACACCTTGCCTTCGTTGATTCCTTGAATGTCAATGCGGCGTCCGTGATCAGGTACATCTCGGAGTCGCAACTTCTTGGCAAAGGCGTCAGTGATCACACTAACGTTCGCTCCTGTGTCGAGGAGGATCCTCGTTCGCTGGTCGTTCACAGCGCCTTGCACCAGAGCTCTCATTCTGATCCGTCGGTCGAATTTCTTGGCCGACCACCACCCCTGTCTCTCGCCAGGGTTCAACTTCATCATCTTGGAGTGACCCTTGGGCTCGTCTCGCGCTGCACTCGAAACCAAGCCGAGCGAACCCTCGCTAGTGCCCTCATCAGCATCAGCACACTCCACTCTCTCTCCAACACCTCCACCGAGGATTCTACTCCTCTCCTTTTCATTTTCCGTCGCGTTCACACTTGTTACGTAATTATCAGGCCATTCACTCTGCCCCATGAAAGCAAAGATACACTCTGCTTCCATTGAAGGCTCGGTTAACTGTGGCAGCCCGATAGGGACCAACCCAGTTGTAGTTGGCGGGCTGCCTAGTTTAAATGACGTTCTTGAACGACGGCCTTGAGCTCTGGCGGGAGTTCCTCCTTCGTGCCTTTAGTGCGCACGAATTTGGCAAGGTCTTGGAAGTTGCGGAAAAGTTCGCATTGTCCAGAATCGTGGAGCTGCTTGCAGAACTTGCATCGCTTGTTACAGTAGTGGGCGGAGTGACTCATGCCACCGCACACCGCGCATGGTCCGTACTGTGGGCGTCGGTTGTCGCGGTTGAAGTCACGTCGACCGCGTTGGTCCTGATTGAACCCACGGTCACTACTTCGGCGATCTTGATTGAAGCCATTCTCGCGATCAGGCGTGTTTCCACGCGGTTGGCGGTTGTCCGAACGTGCGTAGGTGCCTTCAGCAGCTGCACGGCGCTTGTTTTCGTTTGCAGCAGCGAGGTATCGGTCGTTTTCATCCAATGAGAAATCGCCATCCGTAATATCGGGCTGAAAGTCGTTGTACTCATCTTGGACATTGTCGTAAGCGTTCGGATCTTCGTTTGAATACTCGTTGCCTCCTTGAGCAGCTTCACGACCTTCTAATTCAGCTAGTAGGTCGTCCACCGTAGCTTCAATGAGTGTCACTCTTGGTTTGTTGCGGTTGTCATCGCGGCGACGGTCATCACGCCGGTTGTTGCGGGCGTACCCATCGTCGCGTCGCGTATCACGACTCTTAGAGTATCGGTACTCACTGTCACGCTTGGCCATTCTCTCCTTGCCATTGAGAACATCTTCGACGATCTCTTCGAGCTCGTGAATGTCGGCGACTCGAGCGTGGTAGAGACTCTCCGCTAGTTTGTCATCGTCGCATGTTGCCAGGAACTGCTGTACGTGTTCTTTCGCGTCGCGACCACTCTTCTCAAAGTGTAGACGGGCGGTCCGAGCGTAGCCGTTCAGCCTGTTTATGTAGTCGCACATATGTTCATTACGTTCCCGCTTGGCGGAGTAGTAACGCGACAGTGCCGTCTGCGTGAACTGCGAGCTGTAGTAGCGGATGAACGCGTCGCTCAGCAGCTTCCACTTGCGCTTCGTCTTCTTTGGAAGTTGACGGAACCAATGAATGGCTCCGTCCCGGAGACTTAGCTCAAATGGAATGCACCATTTATCGGCATCTGTGTGGGTTCCAGTCATTTCATAGACGAACCCACGGAGCCACTGCATACAGTTCTCGCTCTTGTTGCGAGAGCCTGAGAACGGCGTGATGCGATCCAGCGGTCGGTGCGAAGCCATTTCAATCCTCGGTGTTGGGTCTACGTCGTTCAGCGTCGCTAGCTCATTCATCTGACGCATCAACTCGAGTTGAGGATCTTCCTCGTCGAATGTACGCACCAAAATGTCATCGTCACTGGACGAACCATCGCTGTCGACTTGACGACGTCCGGCACCACCTTTGGGAGCTCGCGCACCGCCTCGGCGACCGAACGAATCCTCGTTACTTGCGTAAATACGTTGCATACGGCTCTCCGAACGTGGCGTAACCATGTGTGAGTCTTGAAAGTACGGTGAAGCTTCGGTAGTGCCAAAGGCACCACGCTCAGCTCCACGCTTGGTCGGAGGAGTACGAACGAGTCGTTGGGGCGTCGGCGGCAGTGAAATCTTAGACGGATCTTCATCTTGAATCATCGGTCGACTCACAGGCTGCTTTCCGGCATTGATGCCAACGGCGCCAAACGCCTTCCGAAGCTTTCTTTTCCATTTCTGGAGAGCAGCTCCGGCTTCATACGGACTCCAATCCTGGAGCGACATCGTCGATAGGTACGTCTCGTTCTCGAACCCCAGCGACAACAGTAGCGAAACTGAATCCTCGGCAACTTGACTAGTCGAAACCGAGTTGACTGGGTATTGAAGTTCCTGCGCAAGCGCAGGCCAGTCGGCCTTTTTCTTGGGGATGGGCTTGAACAGCTGCATCCACTCATCATTCTGCATCAGCGCTTGTACGCGGTCGAAAACGCGCTTGGCGGCTGGTGTATCACCGTTGATAGGTGGGCGAGGTGCCTTCAGCAGTGCTGAATGCTTTGCACTCGCCACCGAAGGTTTAAAACCCTCGGTCCCATCGTCATAATCATCATAGGCTGGTTCCGGTCCCGCAACATCATCGAGCTCGTCGGCGAGGTTCCTCGAAAGGGACTTGGTCGCCCCGCTCAGCCCCGATGAATGCGTGGCCGTCTCCGGCGTCGCTGCGCCTGGCGCTGGAGCCGGCGTCTTATCTTCGTAATCTTCATAATCGTGGGCGTCAGGACCGATGTCCGCTTCGTCGTCGAAGCTCACTGAAAGCTCGGTGGCGGCTGCAAAGCGCGCAGCCGGGCTTGAACTCTCGTTGCGAGCCCCGCCAGACTTGGCAGGCGTAACTGGTACCGTCGGTTGTCCTTTCGCCATGTTTCTTGTCTTTTTCTTGTTCTTCTTCTCTTGGTAGCTCGTAAACTGGAAGGCCATACAAACAGTTCACAATGGTCACAATCTGTTCCCGGGTCGCGGCACCAGTTGTGGTGTTGGAAATCCCACGTGAACTCTAGCTACAGATGTAGTTAGGATGTTCCCACAACAATACGTCTACTAGGATAGTAAACGATCGTTCGGGCGGACCTGAAGACCCCAGTTCTGCCCTTGCACCGGGACAAACTGGACCTTATAAACTACTTATATAGGCCAACCAGTAAAATAAGAACACGCTACTAGCACGAGCAAAGCTAGCAGGTGTTTTGAATCCTCGTGGTCCCAACAGCGGAAGGGTACCAGGCACGGGTAAGCCTTTTACGAGATCACCGAGTGTTCAACACTCGGCTGGAAGAAATAAAAGGGAGGCAATTCAAGCACTCCCAGTCGTGCAAATAGGCAACAATAAGCCGTCACGTAAAACCTCCCGATAATAATCGGCCAATACACAAAGTCTCTTGGCCTTGCCGGATGAACCCTCGCTACAGAGCTTCGAGTTCACCGACAGGCATAACACACTCAAACAAGCTTGACCTGACGCTTACCTTGAAGCCGGACGTCGCTCTGTGTGCTTGAGTTGAAATTCTGTTCTGTATTTAAGCTTACCCTTTCGGGTCTATTCCTAATAAGAAGTCCTAATCAAGTATACAAATATCAAGTGAACAATGATCCGTTATGGATCTTCTTGCATGCCAAGCGTCGTCTGCACTGTCGCATGAGCATCTTTAACGGTCCGCGCCCTGTCCCAGACGGTGAACGTGTCTTCCAAAGGTCGCTGAGTATTCCGCGAACTCATCCCAACCGCCACTGAGGGTTCGTACCGTAGATGGTCCGCTGAATGCGAATCCGGCCAGTCCATTATTAATAATAAGGACAGCCTGGATTCAGTGACATAGGGCCGTATCTGATACTTGTTGAAAACTCGGAGGTGACGCCGTCGAGTCTCTTGCACCTTGGCGTCTCCGTACATCACCCGACCGAGGGTTCGTCGCTTGAACAACTTGGGCGGTGTCACGTCTTTGTCGACGGGTGATAATCCGCAACCACGGAGAAATCACTACACCACAGTACTCTATGAATTGAGAGAGGTAGATTTTGCTGCGATGACCACTTCAGCTGTCCGGATCAAAATCCAACAAGATCTGGCCCTGGAGATATCGGATCCACGAAGGGATCCAAGTAGTACGACGTCAGAAGAGGACCTAAAACAGGAGCTGGATCCACCCCGGGACCAACGGAAAGAGGATCCAATCTGGACAGAAACCACCGAGAATAGCTCGGAAAGGGTAGAACCTCGGTGGACAACATGCATTCGTGGAACTGAGGAACAGGATCGCGACCACGCCTATCCTCCGTCATTTCGATCCGGAACGTCAACCTACTGTGATAGTTTATGCCAGTGACTGGGCGGTCTCAGCAGCCTTGGTACAAGAACATGAGGGGATCTGTCATCCAGTCACCTTCGTCAGCCGGACACTGAAGCCGAATGAACTGAACTACGGAGCGGTGGAGAAAGAGATACTCGCGCTCCTGCGCGTGTTGGATCTGAATTACAACCTGCTGGTGGGAAGATCCATCCGGATCCTGACCCGACACTCTACGCTAGCCTGGCTGGACAAGTCGGCCGGGTTACAAGGACGTTTGGGACAGTGGGCAGCTTTACTCTCGCCTTGGACGCTGGAGATTGTGAAATGTTCGAAAGGGGAAGACGAGATCCTGGGAGTCTTGGCCGCGAGCATCACTCCTCGAGCTAAGATGGATGAGGCGCTGACTAGGATCGCTCCTAAGAAAGAGCCCAAACGCCGGATCCAGATCCCGATCCCGACGGTACAGGTGGATGAGGATCTATACGTCCTGAGTTTCGATGGATCCGCTCGTGTACGACGCGGAGGAGGAGCATACAGTGCAATACTGTGAAGACTGCCCGGATGGGAAGTTGTACGGGCCAGATCTACTTATGCAGAGGGCCTCACCGTCAATGAAGCAGAGTATAACGGGCTCCTGCTGGGTTTAAATCAACTAAAGGGACAGGATCCAAAAAGGCTGGTGATTTGTGGGGATTCAAACTTGGTGATCAGACAGGTGCGAGGTGAGATTAAATGCAAGGTCCCGGCCCTAACACTGTTACGGCAGAAAGTGATGATCCACCTGCGTGGTTGGTTGAATCACGAGTTGGTGCATGTCAAGCGAGATTGGAATGCCAGTGCAGACAGCTTGGCCAGTGCCGCTTTACGGAATCAATGTGGTGTTGAAGTGGAGAGAGAGGGCGAGCATCAGGATCTCGTTATGTAGAATCGACTAGACGAAGTGGTGGTAGTTGGATTCGGGAAAAGGACAGTCCAGGTGATGGCTGTCACTAGGTCCAGAGGAAGGATTGAATCCAGTCCCCCGATCCTCGAGGAAACATTCGTGAAGAGAGTCCACATTGAGCGGATCCTCAAAGCACAAACGAGGAAGCGTGGATCCTGGGACTAACGAAGTATCTGATGGGGGATGTACGAGACTTAAGTCGGGAGGATGCCAAATCCTACAGCATTATCGCTACGGATTACGCAGTGGATCTGAATGACTTGCTCTTCTATTGCCCCCCTACAAAGAGAGTCCACGAGGATCGGGATGGATTGATGAGATTGGTGATGCCAGAAACCTTACAACAGGATGTCCTACACCACTACCACGCTAGCTTGGAAGGCGGACATCAGGGTATTGGTCGGACCTACCAACGGATCCGGGAATGTTTCCACTGGAGAGGACTATTCAAGAGCGTACAACGATATGTCGGTAAATGTGTGGATTGTGAGACAGGCAAGGGCAGGCCCACAATCGAAGGGGAGTCACCTGGGAATATCCAAGCGACTTACCCTTTCCAAATCATAGCCATGGATCATATCCCCTTGTTGCCCAAGTCGTTCAAAGGAAACACAGAATTGTTAATTTGGGTGGACCTGTTTACCGGATACGTGATAGCCAAAGCTAGTGCGTCTAGAACTGCGCAAACCATTGCAGAATCGTACGAGGAGTGTGTCTTCCGAAGATTTGGAGCTAGCGAAATGATTAGACATGATCGGGATCCAGGCTTTATGTCTGATTTCTTTCGAGCTTTCAACCGGATCCTGGGGCAGCGACAGCGAGCAACCATGACATATCGTCCCCAAGCTAACGGGTCGGCCGAGCGCATGGTGCAGACGATCACGAGAGCACTCAAGATGTATGTCCAGGATTTGGATCAGAGGGATTGGGATGAGTACGCAGAACGACTCCCCTTCGCGATGAACACCGCCCAAGACAGGATCCGGGGTGATACCCTATTTTACTTGGTACATGGATGGGATCCCAAATCCACCCTAGAAGCAGCCATTCCGGTATGTAGCACCAAGAAGAGAATCCGAGATCCAAGACGATGGCGATACCAAGTCCAGAAATACTACCGGCAAGCCAGATCCCAAGTGAACGAACGACTGCGGAGTGCGATACAGGATCGAGCGGATCGACACAACGAAGACGCCCGTCCACATCAAATCCATGTGGGATCGCAGGTGTGGCTTTATTTAGATCGGGTGAAGGAAGGGTACGCCCGCAAATTGGCCCATCTATGGCACGGACCGTTCCGGGTGAGCGAAAAGATAGGGAAACATGCGGTGAAGTTGGAAACGGGAGGTACCGAATATCGCTTGTTCCCGGTAGTACACGTATCTAAGCTGAAGTTGGTCAAGGAATATCCGGACCGGCCCCAAACTCGTCTTTCGGTGGATGAATCCGACCGGGTGGATTTCGACGAAGTCCTCCTACCGGAAGATAGTTGGAATGTGGATCTCGAAGCTGACGAGTTCGAAGTCGAGAAGATCACCGATATTAGGTCAGGGGAGCGAACTAGATACGGACGGATTTACCGGGAAATTCTGGTGTATTGGCGGGGATATGACGAACCCAGTTGGGTAGACGAGGCAGATCTGAACTGTGGAGCATTACTCTATGATTTCTTGCGGGATCGTACGAATCGTAACAGATTCGGCGTGATGCAGTCTCATGAAGAAGAGTAGGAAGGGGATCCATGGATGTGAGTTGGTCATGTCGGTGGGAGGATGAAGAAGAACCCACCGGAAGGGTGTGGGTCGGGAGGAGGAGGATCGCTGATGTGAGTTGGTCGCATCGGAAAGAAAGAGAAAACGGATCCACAGGAGAAGTGTGGACTAGGAGGAAGGAGTGAATGTTTATGCATAAGAGTGACGTTTTACGTGCGAGGAGTCCTGCTTGATCTCAAGCACGAGCTTTCGAGAGCCCAAACTATACTGACTCAATTGAGACTGGGTCGTAAGCGCTGGATCCGGATGAAATCCAATCGTGGATCCAACCCAGGTCCAGAATCCAGCCCAGATCCAGGTGTACACTGAAAGGGTGGATCCAGCCCAGATCCAGGTGTAAACTGAAAGGGTGGATCCAGCCCAGATCCAGGTGTACGCTGAAAGGGTGGATCCAGCCCAGATCCAGGTGTACGCTGAAAGGGTGGATCCAGCCCAGATCCAGGTGTACACTGAAAGGGTGGATCCAGCTCAGATCCAGGTGTACGCTGAAAGGGTGGATCTAGCCGAGATCCAGGTGTACACTGGTAGACTCTGACCGGATTCCTCTACCAACACGAGAATGTTACCGACATATTCAAGTAAGGAAGCGTGGATTAGAATAGCTTATGCAAAAAGGCTAGCTCGACCCAGTTTCCAGTCGCTAGTTACTACTACGACGCGAGTCCACGAAGACTGAAACTGGGGGCGTGGCGTCAAAGAATGATATGGATCAGGTAGTTTTGGGCTGAACATTGAAGAACTTGTCCACCAGGCGCTGGATTTGGTGTCCTGGGTGTTGGATCGGGTCTCCACGAAACTGGATGCGCCAAGGCTCAGCTTCAGCAACCTCTTGCAAGGCCTCCAGCAGGTTCGTGGGTTCTGGGCGATGGAGGTTGGGATCCTCCAAGTTGGTTTGACGGGATACGAATCCCGGAAGCCAAGTTACCTTATCCCCGCGTCGGGGAAAGTGCAAGAAGGATGGATCTGTGGTGTAGCGGGATCAGCAAAATCTGCGAGATTGCCGGATCCAACTTACCAACTGCGCCTAGACACCGACTAACGGAGGGGGTCCCCCGATGATCCGTGTTCTGCCGAACTTTCCTCACCTTGTGTACCCGTCGGTAGGGCGGGATCTGCTCTCTCGGTAACTTCCGAAGAGTTCAAGTGGTGAAGCTTGAGTGTCTTGGCGAGACGTGGGGATGGGGTGGAGCAGCAGTGGAAAATCTTCACTCTGCGTCCGTGGATGGTTCCGTATCCTAAGCGAATATTCGAGCTTATGGATCCGGGGCCTAGATCGTGGATCTGGTCGTAGGGTTGCCTTGCGGATGTATTCCCTTGCCTATGTAGTTCCTTTGTGTCGTACTTGCCGCCTCCTGTGACGGGATCTTGAAAGTTGAGAGCCTCTAGGGTGTAACCGACCAAGTAGTAAATTCGGTTAACCTGTCGGATCTGCACAAGTAAAGGAAAAGCTCACTAGGTTGTAGGATCTGGCCAATGTATTATCCAGTTATCACTACCAACACTAGATTCGCAATTCCCAACCTTCTCCGAGCTCGTACGGCCAATGTAGTTCTGGTTCTTGAGAGCAGGAAGGCACTTGCGTGTTACTGTGCAAATTGAGGTCTGTATTGATATTTAAGCCTATACCTGCCTGGATTTCTACCTCCTATGTCTTTCACTTGTTAAATCCCTTACCAGGCTCGGCTGCATGTCGTTTCTTCCCTTGACCCATCACCCCAGCTGTGTTATCTTCAGATCCACCGGATCCATGACGTAATCATTATGGTCACCCTATTATGGGTACACTCATCAGGATCCAGGTCGCTTGGATCCACTTCACTGCAAGTGTACACTCGTCGTGGATCTGAGCTCTCCAATCATCCAACATCATCTTGCAACCGTCTGTGATCTCCATTGTCCCACGAAAGTTCGAGATCCACTGCATCCATCATCCCTATACTCTGGATCCAGGTCCCTCAAGGCGGGATCCTCCCTCCTTGGATCCGAACTCGGAAGTATGGGATCCGGAGTACCTCGCGGTGGATCTTGACTCCTCGTTAGCCGTGGCTACTAGATCCATCTTCAGAGGGCACCTACCATCCTTCCTTCATAGGATCCACACCCGATCCACTCTTGTATAGTATATCCCATATCCATCTTGGTGAATCCAGGTAAGGGTGGATCCGAGGTAAGTCTTTGTGGATCTTGCCTTCTCGTACTTCGTTCATACCAGATCCATCGTCATTTCATACGGGGTGCTGCTCGTCATGGCTAATCCACCATAGGCAACTTGCATCCGTGCCAGCCAACCCGAATCCTCTCTAATCACTTGAAATTGTCACTGATTCGGGATAGTGACCCCGCGTCAGGCCCATTCTCTTATTTCTGAGAAAGCACTTCACCACAATCGCCTCCTGTACGTTGTCGGCGCTGCACAACAGCGTTCACGGCGTGCATTACCAGCATCCACAACTGCTTTTTCCCCTTCGTGACATATGTCTCCCGCCAAGCGTACCGGCAAATCGTCGGGCAAGGCCCCATCCACCACCCCTCCGGTCAGTCCGTCTTCCATGTCGCCCACCGATCTGCGGGTTCTAGCCCAGGCTCTTTCCGATCAGGTGCAAACCCTGACGGCGGAGCTTTAGACGGCTCAAGATGGCCAAGCCCAAGCTGTATCTCTGCACACTACCCAACTTCAGACCTTGCGAGCCCAAGTCCATGACCAAGCTATGGAGATCCAGGGGTGGGAGCACCGTGCGGCCTCCCGGTCGCAGGACCTGCGACTCTTGTTGGCTGATCAGGCGGTCGAGATCCGCGACCTGACCGGACGGCTGGATCGCGCCTCCCATCAGCGAGATGTCATGCGAGATGACAACGACCATCTCCTTAGGGAGATGGCGCTCGCCGGATCTGAGATCCACCAGCTCCAATCCCGGATCCACGATCTCGAGCGGGATCTGGAGGATTCCCAGACTGCTGGGGCAGCTGCGGATGCGAGCTTGGATCGGCTCCGTGACGAGTTGCGTCTGACCCAGGAGGAGGTGGTGACCAACGACGATGTGGGATCCACCCATAGCGGATCCGCCTTAGGGTCGGCGCGTGGAGGGTCCCCCGCGCCAAATCCACCTCCCTCATCGCTGGATGTAGCCCTGGCTCAACTCTCTGAGGAGTTGCAAGACACCAAGGAGTCGCTCGAGAAAGCGTCTACCGGACGAGATTACGCGCTCGAAGAATTCGTGCGTATGACTCAATTGCGCGACGAGATCCAAGCGAAGCTGGCGGACAGCGAGCTCCAGCAGGACAAGGCGGCTACCGAGTGGGCGGATGCCAAGCGTGCACAAACAGAGCTGGAATCCAAGCTTCGCCGCACGAGTACGTGGATCCTCTTTTAGACCTTGCTAGTAACCCTATATTTACTCGTTTTTGTCAATCCAGGTGACAAATTGAAAGAAGCCGATGCGACCGCCGCGAAACTCCGGGATCAACTCGCTGCAGCCCAAACTCAGCAGCAACAGCTGGTGTGGAGCGCGATCGTGGCTTATCGGAGCGGGATTTGGCTCGTCGACGACTGGCGCTGGTGACAGCTGCCGTGTCGGATCCCCTTCCTCCCTTGTCGGGACCCTCTCGTGCTGCCAGCGTCTCTGCTCCTCTCCCGTCTGTAAGTGGGGCGGATCCGTCAGTTGCGAAACGTCCGCGTAGTGCGTCTCCCGCTCCTAGCACCAGATCCCCCCGTCCTCATAAGCATGCTCGCGCTTTCCCCAAAGGCCAAATCCAAAACCGGTTCGGCCTCTAAGGCGGCCTCTCAGGTGGGACCCACATCCGCTCCCAAGGCAGGATCCAAATCCACATCCAAGACGGGTCCCACATCCACGTCCAAAACTTCCGCCTCTCCCTCGAAGTCTGGAGCCGTATCCAAGACCGGATCCACCACTGCATTTAAGTCGACTTCAGTATCCGCGACTGGGTCTGGGCCCAAGGCTGGATCTACGGCGTCCAAGACCGGATCCGGATCCAAGATTGGGTCCGGTGTGGCATCCAAAGCGGGATCTTCGGCATCCAAATCTGGTTCAACCGCCAAGGCTGGATCCGTTGCTGTATCCAAGTCGGGATCGGCGCCCAAAACTGGATCCACGACTGCGCCGTCGTCCCAGGCAGTGGTGTCCACTGGATCCACATCCATCGTTGCTCCTACGACGGGGTTAGCCCCATCCACGGCTAAATCCGGACAGTCTCAGTCGGGATCCACCACTGCCCCTTCGGTGACGACGCCTGCCATTCTCCGGCCAGCTTCCACAGGCCATCCGCCCGCCCGTGCTGGATCCGGGAAGGGGAAAGCTAAACGTGTCATTCCCCCGGGATGCGGACTTAGCAGCTCGGAGGATGACGAGGATGAAGCGTCGGACTCGTCCGACGGCTCAGGGCCTCCTAACCGATCGTCGTCGAAGCGTACGTCGTCCTCCGGCCCGTATCCCTTCACTCTGAGCGATGAGGACGATGACGGCGACGATGACGATGAGAGCTCAGAGGATTCGGAGGAGGCTCGAGCGGCTGAGGATGCCTTGGAGGAAGACACGCGACGGGCTCTGTCCCAATCTCGATCCGAAGCCCGGCGGAGATCCCTCTCGACGCCGCCTCCACAAGTCGCTGGCACAGCCGGATCTGGAGGTGACACTGCGGGATCCGCGATCGAAGTCGACAGTGACGGCGGATCGGGTAGCGATGGTGGGAGGGGGTCGCCTCGTGGTGGCGGACTCCTTGGATCTGGCGGAGGGGGGTCGCCTGGTGGCGGATCTGGCGGAGGGGGGTCGCCTGGTGGCGGATCCCCCGGATCTGGTGGAGGGGGGTCACCTCATGGTGGTGGATCTCCAGGATCGCCCCATGGTGGCGGTTCCCCAGGATCGCCTCATGGTGGCGGATCCCCAGGATCGTCTCACGGTGGCGGATCCCCTGGATCTGTCTTGATCCCCGCTCCCCTAACTCATCACTGCCAGGGATGCTCCCCGTGGCTCCGTTCGGTCCGGATGCCACCTTTATTCCTGGTAGACGTGCTCCTGTGGCTTTCGCTTCCAGAGACATCGAGCCTTGGTCCGCCAAGAAGTTGAAACGGGTCGCGGTCATCTCAATGAAGATCACGGTCCTGTTCCCTGAGTTGCCGTTTCGAGCTAAATGGATATTCCCTCGGACAGCGGACGCCATCCCGAGGTCCGGGTACGTGGATTCGCTCGTCACCAGACCTCTCGTGGAAGAACTGACAAGTGCTGCCCCGTGGGATACGCTGGCCACCACAACGGTGGATCCGGTTAGCTTCAGGGGTGATGTGCGTGGGCGACTCGGGGTATTCGTTCGTGCGTTCCGGGATTTCGTCTCCAAGCACCAGGTTGCTATATGGGAGGGCACTCACCGGTTCATCATCTCTCGGAATCAACTGCAGGGTTCGACTTGGTTGTCTAACTTCAACAAGCAGCGTGGTAACCGACGTAGCCATGCTGGCCGAGCTTGGAAGAGAGTCCTTGTGATCCTCGCAATCCAGGACGGTTGGTGTGACGTGGATATTTTGTTGGATCCATCCTTCTTGCATCTTCCCCGACGCGGGGGTAAGGTAGCTTGGTTTCCGGGATCCGTATCCCGCCAAGCAAACTTGGAGGTTCCCAACCTCCATCGCCCAGAACCCCCGAGTCTATTGGAAGCCTTGCGAGATATCGACGAGGCCGAGCCTTGGCGTATCCAGTTTCGCGGGAACCTGAGCCAACACCCAGGACGCCAGATCCAGCGTCTGGTGGGCAAGTTTTTCAACGTTCAGCCCAAGACTACCTGATCCTCATCACTCTTTGACGCCACGCCCCCAGTTTCAGTCTTCGTGGATTCATTTCGTAGCGGTAACTAGTGACTGGAAACTGGGTCGAGTTAGCCTTTTTGCATAAGCTATTATAATCCACACTCTCTTACTTGAATATGTCTATAACATTCCCTCGTTGGTTGAGAAATCTAGTCACCTGGATCTGGGCGGGATCCACCCTTTCAGTTTACACCTGGATCTGGGCGGGATCCACGGATCCGGTTGGATCTGCGCCTGGATTTCATCCGGATCTAGCGCCAATGACCCAGGATCAATTGGGTCAGTATAGTTGAGGCCCTTGAAAGCTCGTGCTTGAGATCAAACAGGGCTCCTCGCACGTAAAACGTCACTCTTATGCATAAACATTCACTCCTTCCTCCTAATCCACCCTTCCCCTGTAGATTCGTCTTCTCTTTCTTTCCGATGTGACCAACTCACATCAGCGATCCTCCTCCTCCTGGCCCACACCCTTCCTGTGGGTCCTTCTTCATCCTCCCATCGACATGACCAACTCACATCCATGGATCCCCTTCCTACTCTTCTTCATGAGACTGCATCACGCCGAATCTGTTACGATTCGTACGATCCCTCAAGAAATCATAGAGTAATGCTCCACAGTTCAGATCTGCCTCGTCTACCCAACTGGGCTCGTCATATCCACGCCAATACACCAGAAATTCACGGTAAATCCGTCCGTATCTAGTTCGCTTCCCTGACCTCATATCGGTGATCTTCTCGACTTCGAACTCGTCGTCTTCGAGATCCACATTCCAACTATCTTCCGGTAGGAGGACTTCGTCGAAGTCGACGCAATCGGATCCATCCACCAAAAGACGGATCTGCGGCCGATCCGGATATTCTTTGGCCAACTTCAGCTTGGATACGTGTACTACAGGGAACAGGCGATATTGGATACCTGCCGTTTCCAGCTTTACCGCGTGTTCTCCAATCTTCTCGCTCACCCGGAACGGTCCATGCCATAGATGGGCCAATTCGCGGGCGTACCCTTCTTTCACTCGATCCGAATAAAGCCACACCTGCGATCCCACTTGGATTTGATGTGGACGGGCGTCTTCGTTGTGTCGATCCGCTCGATCCTGTATCGCACTCCGCAGTCGTTCGCTCACCTGGGATCTAGCTTGCCGGTAGTATTTCTGGACTTGGTATCGCCATCGCCTTGGATCTCGGTTTCTCTTCTTGGTGCTGCATACTGGGATGGCCGCTTCAAGGGTGGATTTGGGATCCCACCCATGTACCAAGTAAAATGGGGTATCACCCCGGATCCTGTCTTGGGCGGTGTTTATCGCGAAGGGGAGCCGTTCTGCGTACTCATCCCAATCCCTCTGATCCAAATCCTGGACATACATCTTGAGTGCTCTCGTGATCGTCTGCACCATGCGCTCGGCCGACCCGTTAGCTTGGGGACGATATGCCATGGTTGCTCGCTGTCGCTGTCCCAGGATCCGGTTGAAAGCTCGAAAGAAATCAGACATAAAGCCTGGCTCCCGATCATGTCTAATCATCTCGCTAGCTCCAAATCTTCGGAAAACGCACTCCTCGTACGATTCGGCAATGGTCTGCGCAGCTCTAGACGCACTAGCTTTGGCTATCACGTATCCGGTAAACAGGTCCACCCAAATCAACAATTCTGTGTTTCCTTTGAACGACTTGGGCAACGAGGGGATATGATCCATGGCTATGATTTGGAAAGGGTAAGTCGCTTGGATATTCCCAGGTGACTCCCCTTCGATTGTGGGCCTGCCCTTGCCTGTCTCACAATCCACACATTTACCGACATATCGTTGTACGCTCTTGAATAGTCCTCTCCAGTGGAAACATTCCCGGATCCGTTGGTAGGTCCGACCAATACCCTGATATCCGCCTTCCAAGCTAGCGTGGTAGTGGTGTAGGACATCCTGTTGTAAGGTTTCTGGCATCACCAATCTCATCAATCCATCCCGATCCTCGTGGACTCTCTTTGTAGGGGGGCAATAGAAGAGCAAGTCATTCAGATCCACTGCGTAATCCGTAGCGATAATGCTGTAGGATTTGGCATCCTCCCGACTCAGGTCTCGTACATCCCCCATCAGGTACTTCTTTAGTCCCAGGATCCACGCTTCCTCGTTATGTGCTTTGAGGATCCGCTCAATGCGGACTCTCTTCCCAAATGTTTCCTCGAGGATCTGGGGGCTGGATCCAATCCTTCATCTGGACCTAGTGACGGCCATCACCTGGACTGTCCTTTTCCCGGATCCAACTACCACCACTTCGTCTAGTCGATTCTACATAACGAGATCCTGATGCTCGCCCTCTCTCTCCACTTCAACACCACATTGATTCCGTAAAGCGGCACTGGCCAAGCTGTCTGCACTGGCATTCCAATCTCGCTTGACATGCACCAACTCGTGATTCAACCAACCACGCAGGTGGATCATCACTTTCTGCCGTAACAGTGTTAGGGCCGGGACCTTGCAGTCAATCTCACCTCGCACCTGTCTGATTACCAAATTTGAATCCCCACAAATCACCAGCCGTTTTGGATCTTGTCCCTTTAGTAAATCCAAACCCAGAAGGAGTCCGTTATACTCCGCTTCATTGACGGTGAGGCCTTCCGCGTAAGTGGATCTGGCCCGTACAGCTTCCCATCCGGGCAGTCTCCACAGTATTGCACTGTATGCTCCTCCTCCGCGTCGTACACGAGCGGATCCATCGAAACTCAGGACGTACAGATCCTCATCCACCTGTACCGTCGGGATCGGGATCTGGATCCGGCGTTTGGGCTCTTTCTTAGGAGCGATCCTAGTCAGCGTCTCATCCATCTTAGCTCGAGGAGTGATGCTCGCGGCCAAGACTCCCAGGATCTCGTCTTCCCCTTTCGAACATTTCACAATCTCCAGCGTCCAAGGCGAGAGTAAAGCTGCCCACTGTCCCAAACGTCCTTGTAACCCGGCCGACTTGAACAGCCAGGCTAGCGTAGAGTGTCGAGTCAGGATCCGGATGGATCTTCCCACTAGCAGGTTGTAATTCAGATCCAACACGCGCAGGAGCGCGAGTATCCCTTTCTCCACCGCTCCGTAGTTCAATTCATTCGGCTTCAGTGTCCGGCTGACGAAGGTGACTGGATGACAGATCCCCTCATGTTCTTGAACCAGAGCTGCTGAGACTGCCCAGTCACTGGCATAAACTATTACCGTAGGTTGACGTTCCGGATCGAAGTGACGGAGGATAGGCGTGGTCGCGATTCTGTTCCTCAGTTCCACGAATGCGTGTTGAGCTCGGATCCACCGAGATTCTGCCTGTTCCATGTTCTGATCCGTCGTCTCTATCCAGCCTGGATCCTCTCTCTGTTGGTCCCGAGGTGGATCCAGCTCCTGTTTCAGGTCCTCTTCTGGCGTCCTACCACTTGGATCCCTTCGTGGATCCGGCATCTCCTGGGCCAGAGCTTGTTGGATTTTCATATGGACAGCTGGAGTGGTCATCGCGGCAAAATCTACCTCTCTCAATTCGTACAATACCGCGGCAAACAGGGCGTAATCCTCGATGAACCGACTGTAGTAGTTCAAACTGCCCAAGAAAGATTGCATCGCCCGTAACGACTGTGGGAAGGACAAATCGGCTAATGAAGACAGGTCCTTAGGATTCGCCTCCAATCCCTCCTTGGAAACTCGATGGCCTAAGTACTCCACCTTGCGCATCCCCCAATAGCTCTTTACCACACTAATAGAGAGATTCCACTTAGTACACGCCTCCAGTAAGGACGTCACTCTCTCGCACAACTGATCCCACGATTCCGCCGGGATCAGAATGTCGTCGATGTAAGATCTGCGTCCTAACACAGATGGGGTCCCAGGATCCCCCTGGCTCCCCCGCTTCGAATGGATCCACTTCCGTATGGCCTTCCCCAGACCCACCTGTTTCGGACTCCGGTATTCGGGTGAATCCATAGAGGGCGTTATCGATCAGGCGTTGGTAGATCTGGGGTGCGTTCTTCAATCCGAACGGCATCCGGTTCCACTCGAACAGGCCAAACGGTGTGATGAATGCGGATATTGCGCGAGCTCGATCCGTCATAGTCACCACCCAGAAACCACTGGCCATGTCTAGAGAACAGTACCAGAGTACTTTATCCAGATCTTCCAACAGCTCGTTGATTAGGGGCATCGGATACACCATCAATCGAGTCAGCCCGTTAACCAGCCGGTAGTCAATGCACAGACGTATATCCACACCGTTCTTCTTGATGATGATTACCACCGGAGATGCCCACGGGGACGTTGAGAAACTGATGATCTTGGCTTGCAGCAGGCCTCTAATCAGATCCGATAGTTTTTCTCGGAACTGAGGTGCCACCTTCCGCACCCTTTGAGCGATCGGTTTCGCGTCGCCGACATCGATGTCACATTTGACTCCGCGGGCAGCGGGCGGTGATGCATTACCTTTACCAATCAGCAGATGTCGGCTCTCCCAGATTTTCTGACGCAGACGATCCACTTCAGCAGGTTCATTCGCCCCTGGATCCACTTGGATATCGTCAATCGTGACCTCCTCTGTGGTCAGTGGTACCTCCGGGATCACCGCCATGCCTTCTCCCAGATCCTCGGCGTGTAGATCCCCGCCTTCATGGTAACAGACTTGCTCATCTTCCGTCTTCGTAGGATCCACCATTGGATCCAAACACCGCGACCCTCTTTCGCCTGGCAGTCCTTCTGTCTTCGGGGGATCAGGTACCCTGGTATCAGGGAAACCACCAGTTGGATCTAGTCGGTCCTCTAACGATTTTAAGCCCGACGGCTCTGGTTTGACTAGTGTTGCCATTCTCGATAAGGATCCAGGCACTTTGTCCCATGACAAGCTAGGATCCACTCGGGGGTCAGCGGGATCTGGCGGTCCGGCTTCAGCCCTCTGCGATCTTTCATCCACCGACCCTGCGTTATCTAGGGGCCGACTCTGGGGATCATCCCCCGTCGTGGATCCAACCTCCACTGTTTGGATCTCAATCCGACGATCCCTCTGCAGGATCTTTCGCGGAGTTGGATATGAAGGCCGATCCACCAAGGGGCCAGTTGGCCCCGCCGGGAGCCCCACCTCTCCGAGAGATTCTATCTCGGTAGTCGCCTCGTACACCAGATTCTGCCATTCTTTGTAGCGGCGGGATCCCACTGACACATATCCAGGTCGCCTAGGGATACCGTCCATCGCCAACCATCGTCCGATCTCCTCATAATGATCCAGTAATAGTCTCTTTTAGCTGACGTTCGTGACCTGGAGGTATTGTGATCGACCTGGTCCTTGGATTACTGTAGGCACCTATTTCTCGCCCCGAGTCACCCACCATTTCTCCTGTTTCACCCACTTCAACCGATCTGGCAGTTCCCAGGTCTCTCCGGGCTCGATCCAGGTCGTCTTATCCGCCCTTATGATCCTCATCTTCGCCCCGTACAACGGTCGCCGTCCGCTGAGCTGGATCCGCATCTCGTCAGGGAAACAAAGTGTCCCATCTGCCAGATCCAACCTCACTCCGGCTAGTACCATGAAATCCATCCCGAGGATGGCGTCTTGACCAGCGAGATCTCCAACCCAAATATCAAACCAGTACACCAAACAACCTGCCAGCGTGATATTGATCCGCGTTCTCCCATTCGTACGGTACACGCCTTCACCAATCCCAACACAATCTTGGATCCGACTCCCATCCACTTGGCACCCAACCTTTATGAGCAAAGGCGGTACCCAGTATAGACACCTCGGCACCACTATCTAGGAGTAGGATTGCTTTTTCATTGTTGATCTTGCCCCCTACCTTGCCCTGTCTGAACCATTTTCCTGGGGCATGGTGCTTCCAGTATCCACGGGGCTCCCCTGTCAGCAGATCCATGGATCCAACATCTTCAGATCCCCGGGATCCAGTAAACTGACAAACCTTGGGTGGATCTGCAGTGACCTCACCCTTGGTAGGCTCAAACCATCGACCATGTTGTCGTTTCTCCCAGTAACCGCGCGCCTCTCCCCTTTGTAGATCCAGGGTTGAAGAGACTTTGTAACGGGGTTACATGGTGTGGAACACACAGGGGTACGAAGTACCCGGAGAGTTAACAAACTCTCAGTACATAAGTTGGAGAGTTAACAAGGTCTCTCAGTACATTGGCCGAAAGCCACACGTTATGCATTTGATTAGGTTTAGCAATGCTAGATAGTTAAAGAGATACATTTACCCCTAGGCGGCTCTGCAGCAATAATATTAAATAAAACACTTCTGGTTTTGAAGCATAAAGTTAAGGTATTAGCTTTAAGCCCTGGTCTTGGGCTGTAAGTGTCCTTTGGATAAGGAACTTAGTATTAGTGACTCTTTGAGTCGAACGTCTTCCTCTGCGCTAAAGCTACGGCGACCCCACTGCACTTGGTAGCACTTGTAGTCAATCCCGCTCCTGAGTCGGTTGACTATATCCTCTGCGAGGATGGAACACCCCGTGTTCACGAATTTGCCCTTGGTGCAGCAGGACGCGCTTACTAAGCTTATGTCCTTGCTTGGCCCGGAGGGCGTGGCTCATCTTGCATCGCAAGATTCAGAGGCGGTCACTGCCAGGCTGAAATCGTTCTCCCGCTACGAGAACGCGCTCTTGGAGCATGTCCAAGAGAAGATGAGCGCCGCAACGGCGGCGGCGTCGATGACGCGTGAAGAGTCTATGAGACTGAAACCGCTCATGGTGAGCGTAAAAACCTTCGAGGGGGAGGACGGAGAGAATCTCCTTCTCTGGACCCGTGAGGTCGAGATGGCCATGGGATCGGCCCTGCTCCAGTCTGAGCATCAGCGCGTGGCGCTGGCTATCTCCAGGCTTGGTGGTCGCGCTCGCGAATGGGCACTAACGTGCGGCACGTCTGTTGACGCTGCATTTCCCACTTGGGATCAGCTGAAGCAACAGCTTTCGCGCGTGTTCGCGCCGCCTAATCAGGTGTACCGTATCCGGTCGAAGTTCCTTGCTACCCGCCAGGGTAAGAAGGAGTTATTGGACTATGTCCAAGAGTTGAGAACGCTTATCGCCGGAATGGCGGCGGACCCTCTTCTGGAGCTGGTCGGCGTGACCGTGTTGATGGAGGGACTTCGTGTGAGCGCAGCTCGAACGGAAGTGTTCCGTGTACACCCTAACTCTTTCGAAGAGGCGGTGAATGTGGCATTAAATGCCGAGCACAACTTCAGGTCGGCTCGACCTGGTTGGAGCGCTAGTAGCGCAAGCTCTTCGAGCGGTCCAGAGCCGATGGACCTCAGCTATGCTGAAGGTGAAGAAGCGGAGCTTCTTGCTGGGAAGAAGCGTGCCGGCATCCGCCGATGCTTTGTGTGCAATAGCACTAAGCACTTGAGGGCATATTGCCATCTGCGCAAGAAGCGCGTGGCTCCGGCGAGCCAACCCTCCGGGTCATCGCCGGGAAACGGCAATTCCCAGTAGGCGCGGGGCGGCCTACTGGGGAAGAGCTGAGTTCTGTTGTGCCTCGAGGAGGTAGAGGGCAACGGGGCTCAGCCCCGAAGAGAGCTGAGCTCTCTTACGAAAAGAGTGTGTGCAAGCCGGGCTTGCTGGTCGTTCAAGCGAACGTGAAGGGCTTTGCAAAGCCATGGAGAGTCTTGATTGACTCGGGAGCCTCGGGCAACTACGCCCGTCGCTCCACCCTGGAAGGGAGTCAGCTGTATGCTGAGGCACTGGAAGTGCCAACGAGAGATACGATCTCTGTCCGTCTCGCGACGGGGACACTGGTAACTGTGTCGAAGGTCTCTGTCGACCTTGGAGTGAAGTTTGAGAACTTCGATAGCGTGGAACGCTGTTTGGTCTTAGACCTGGATGCGAGGTATGACCTCATCCTTGGCATGGCATGGCTGGAACGCCATGAGCCATGGATCGACTGGAAGTCGAAAACGCTGGGTGCGTCGCACCCTGCTCCTAGTGGAGCTTTGGTGAGTCATGAACCCACCTCTGCCAGGGAGCAGAAGCGCTTTTGGCGCGCGCACGAGGCCGAGGCGGCCGTAGTGCTGGACATTGGTATGTCCGAAATTGTTAGCAACGAGGTTGCTGTTTGCCCTGAGGGCGTACGTGGTGCGGCACGTTATCCGCTGAGCGGTGCAGGTCAGGTCAATGACCAACTGCTGGGTCCTGGTGAGGACGAGCGCGGAGTGGCGCGTAATCCACTGAGTGGTACGAATCTGGTCGATGACCTACCGCTGCGTGACCCGAGGGTCGCGGTCGACTGCGAGTCGAGGCACCATGGGCGTGGCCCAGGAGATGCAGGTGAAGTGACACCTAGTTCACTGTGTGAAGGTCAAGAACCTCTTGGCTTTCAGCCGAGTGTCTTGCGAGAGACTGTATCCTCTTCGAGGAGTGATGGTGCTGCTGCACCCGGTGGTGGTGACGGAGATGTCGCCACACCGCCCTCATCCGGCCGGGCTCGGTCGCGGAGGGAGAGGAGAAGAAGACGCAGGGCGTCTGTGACGTCTTCGACGTCGGACGAGGTGTCCAACGTGACGAGCGGTGATGCCCCACGTGATTGCTGTGAACAGCTGCACACACTCGTGAACGGGGTGACGGGGGAGGTAGAAGGCGATATCAGCCTTGACACTCTGCCCGCTGCGGATGTCCCACTGGAGTTCGCTGTCCGCCAGCTTCGCTTGGATCTCGTCGCGCAACTGAGTTATACGCACGAACTCTTCGAGCACGTAATCTCGTCCGGCAGACGCTTTCTCGAGCGACTCCTTGGTATCCTGCTGCTCCTCAGACAGTTGGGCCAGAGCTACATCCGGCGACGAGGGAGGCGGATTTGGCGCGGGGGACCCTCCACGCGCCGACCCTAAGGCGGATCCGCCGTCGTTGGTCACCACCTCCTCTTGAGTCAGGCGCAACTCGTCACGGAGCCGATCCAAGCTCGCGTCCGCGGCTGCCCTAGCAGCCTGAGAATCCTCCAGATCCCGCTCGAGGTTGTGGATCCGGGATTGGAGCTGGTGGATCTCAGACCCGGCGAGCGCCATCTCCCTAAGGAGATGGTCGTTATCATCTCGCATGCCATCTCGTTGACGGGAGGCGCGATCCAGCCGTCCGGTCAGGTCGCGGATCTCGACCGCTTGATCAGCCAACAAGAGTCGTATATCCTGCGAACGAGAGGCCGCACGGTGTTCCCACCCCTGGATCTCCATAGCCTGGACATGGACCTGGGCTCGCAAGGTTCGGAGTTGGGTGACGTGCAAAGATGCAGCTTGGTCGCTAACATCTTGGGCCGTCTGGAGCTCCGCCGTCAAGGCTTGCACCCGATCGGAAAGAGCTTGGGCCAGAGTACGCAGATCGGTGGGCAACATTGAAGAGGGGCTGACCGGAGGAGTGGTAGAAGGAGCCTTGGCCGGCGATTGGCTGGTACGCTTGGTGGGAGACATGTGTCACAGAGGAGAGAAGGCGGTTGTGGATGCTGGTAGTGCACGTCGTGAACGCTGTTGTGCAGCGCCGACAACGTACAGGAGGCGATTGTGGTGAAGTGCTTTCTCAGAAATAAGAGAATGGGCCTGACGCGGGGTCACTATCCCGAATCAGTGACAATTTCAAGTGATTAGAGAGGATTTGGGTTGTCTGGCACGGATGCAAGTTGCGTGTGGTGGATTAGCCGTGACGAGCAGCACCCCGTCCGAAATGACGATGGATCTGGTATGAGTGATGTACGGGAAGGCAAGATCCACCAAGACTTATCTCGGATCCACCCTTACCTGGATTCACTTAGGTGGATATGGGATATACTATACAAGAGTGGATCGGGTGTGGATCCTATGAAGGAAGGATGGTAGGTGCCCTCTGAAGATGGATCTAGTAGCCACGGCTAACGAGGAGTCAAGATCCACCGCGAGGTACTCCGGATCCCATACTTCCGAGTTCGGATCCAAGGAGGGAGGATCCCGTGTAGAGGGACCTGGATCCAGGGTATAGGGATGATGGATGCAGTGGATCTCGAACTTTCGTGCGACAATGGAGATCACAGACGGTTGCGAGATGATGTTGGATGATTGGAGAGCTCAGATCCACGACTAGTGTACACTTACAGTGAAGTGGATCCAAGCGGCCTGGATCCGGATGAGTGTACCCATAATAGGGAGACCATATAGATTACGCCATGGATCCGGTGGATCTGAAGATAATACAGCTGGGATGATGGGTCAAGGAGAGAAACGACATGCAGCCGAGCCTGGTAAGGGATTTAACAAGTAAAAGACATAGAAGGTAGAAATCCAGGCAGGTATAGGCTTAAATATCAATACAGACCTCAATTTGCACAGTAACACGCAAGTGCCTTCCTCCCCTCAAGAATCGGAACTCCATTGGCCGTACGAGCCAGAAGAAGGTTGGGAATTGCGAATCTAGTGTTAGTAGTGATAACTGGATAATACATTGGCCAGTTCCTACAACCTAGTAAGCTTTCCCATACCCGTGCAGATCCGACGGGTTAACCGAATTTACTACTTGGTCGGTCAAACCCTAGAGGCTCTCAACTCTCAAGATCCCGTCACAGGAGGCGGCAAGTACGACACAAAGGAACTACAAAGGCAAGGGAATACACCCGCAAGGCAACCCTACGGCCAGATCCACGATCTAATCCCCGGATCCATAAGCTCGAATATTCGCTTAGGATACGGAACCATCCACGGACGCAGAGTGAAGATTTTCCACTGCTGCTCCACCCCATCCCCACGTCTCGCCAAGACACTCAAGCTTCACCACTTGAACTCTTCGGAAGTTACCGAGAGCGCAGATCCCGCCCTACCGACGGGTACACAAGGTGAGAAAAGTTCAGCAGAACACGGATCAGCGGGGGACCCCCTCCGTTAGTCGGTGTCTGGGCGCAGTTGGTAAGTTGGATCCGGCAATCTCGCAGGTTTTGCTGATCCCGCTACACCACAATCGCGCGAGCTGGATCCGTCATAGTAACTACCCAAACCCGCTGGCCATGTCAAGAGAACAGTACCAGAGTACTTTATCCAAATCTTCCAACAGCTCATTGATTAGAGGCATCGGATACACCATCAATCGAGTCAGGCTGTTAACCAGCCGGTAGTCAATCCACAGACGTATATCCACACCGTTCTTCTTGATGATGATTACCACCGGAGATGCCCACGGGGACGTCGAGAAACTGATGATCTTGGCTTGCAGCAGGACCTTAATCAGATCCGATAATCTTTCTCGGAACTGAGGTGCCACCTTCCGCACCCTTTGAGCGATCGGTTTCGCGTCGCCGACATCGATGTCGCATTTGACTCCGCGGACAGCGGGCGGTAATGCATTACCTTTACCAATCAGCAGATGTCGGCTCTCCCAGATTTTCTGACGCAGACGATCCACTTCAGCAGGTTCATTCGCCCCTGGATCCACTTGGATATCGTCAATCGTGACCTCCTCTGTGGTCAGTGGTACCTCCGGGATCACCGCCATGCCTTCTCCCAGATCCTCGGCGTGTAGATCCCCGCCTTCATGGTAACAGACTTGTTCATCTTCCGTCTTCATCGGATTCACCATTGGATCCAAGCACCGCGACCCTATTTCACCTGTCAGTCCTTCTGTCTTCGTGGGATCAGGTACCCCAGTACCTGGAAAGCCACCAGTTGGATCGACTTGATCATCTAGCGAGTTTAAACACGACGGTTCTTGTTTGACTAGTGTTGCCATTCTCGATAAGGATCCAGGCACTTTGTCCCATGAAAAGCTAGGATCCACTCGGGGGTCAGCGGGATCTGGCGACCCGGCTCCAGCTCGCCGCGATCCTTCATCCACCGACCCTGCGTTATCTAGGGGCCGACTCTGGGGATCATCCCCCGTCGTGGATCCAACCTCCACTGTTTGGATCTCAATCCGACGATCCCTCTGCAGGATCTTTCGCGGAGTTGGATATGAAGGCCGATCCACCAAGGGGCCAGTTGGCCCCGCCGGGAGCCCCACCTCTCCGAGAGATTCTATCTCGGTAGTCGCCTCGTACACCAGATTCTGCCATTCTTTGTAGCGGCGGGATCCCACTGACACATATCCAGGTCGCCTAGGGATACCGTCCATCGCCAACCATCGTCCGATCTCCTCATAATGATCCAGTAATAGTCTCTTTTAGCTGACGTTCGTGACCTGGAGGTATTGTGATCGACCTGGTCCTTGGATTACTGTAGGCACCTATTTCTCGCCCCGAGTCACCCACCATTTCTCCTGTTTCACCCACTTCAACCGATCTGGCAGTTCCCAGGTCTCTCCGGGCTCGATCCAGGTCGTCTTATCCGCCCTTATGATCCTCATCTTCGCCCCGTACAACGGTCGCCGTCCGCTGAGCTGGATCCGCATCTCGTCAGGGAAACAAAGTGTCCCATCTGCCAGATCCAACCTCACTCCGGCTGGTACCATGAAATCCATCCCGAGGATGGCGTCTTGACCAGCGAGATCTCCAACCCAAATATCAAACCAGTACACCAAACAACCTGCCAGCGTGATATTGATCCGCGTTCTCCCATTCGTACGGTATACGCCTTCACCAATCCCAACACAGTCTTGGATCCGACTCCCATCCACTTGGCACCCAACCTTTATGAGCAAAGGCGGTATCTAGTATAGACACCTCGGCACCACTATCTAGGCGTAGGATTGCTTTTTCATTGTTGATCTTGCCCCCTACCTTGGCTTGTCTGAACCACTTTCCTGGGGCATGGTACTTCCAGTATCCACGGGACTCCCCGTTTAGCAGATTCATGGATCCCAAATCCTCCGATCCACGGGATCCAGTGACCTGACAGACCTTAGGTGGATCTGCAGTGACCTCACCCTTGGTAGGCTCAAACCACCGATCATGTTGGCGCTTCTCCCAGTTACCACGTGCCTCTCCCCTTTGTAGATCTAGGGTTGAAGAGACTTCGGATCTGGTAAATTCATCCACTTGGCGCAAACTAGAAATCTTGGCAACTGACACTTCATGTAGATCACGTGTATTATCGACTGGATCTAGGGTCCTACTACCTGGATCTAGCGATGTCTTGTTCACAAATGCATAAATGCAATACCTAGAACGCTCGGCTCGTACCGGATTCAAACCCGGCGAGCGTCCTAGTTTAACATCTTCTTGGCCACTTCTGGCAACATCCCTCTGTGCTGGGCTGGATCAAACCATTGGCGGATCTGGCTGTAGGACTCCTCCATCGGGCACTTGCCGAGTCGTGAATCTCGCCACAACCGCGACACACGTAGAAGCAATGATCTCCGGGATGACCTTTCTTGCCACACTTCTCACAGACCAGATGTTTCCAGCATCCAGATTCTGTGTGCTTTCGGGATCCACACTGCGAGCACCTGATTTGTCCTGTCCCGTTCATGAGATCTCGGGATCTGTATATCCCACGGTCCCCGATATCCCCAGTGGGAGAGTTGTCTCCAGTCTTCGCCGTACGATCGTTGGGCTCAGTGAGACAGACTCGGCGGTAATCCTCTGGGTCAGAGTCCGAACCATCGGATCCCGATTCAGTTCCTGAGTCGGGCGCCGTGACTTGGTGGATGCATCGGCTGGAGCCTTGGGCGTCGGAGCGTTTTGGCGATACTTGCCGGATCCGACCACCGCTTTCTTCTGGTGGTGTTTCGCGCGAAGCTCTTCTTCTCCGGGAGACGTAACAAGGTCAGCCTGTCGGCCAGTTCCACATCTCCCAACGTCTCGATGAAATGATCCACGTGTTCTGTGTAGACCGGCCACATTTAGCCGATGAAGATATTCCAGCGGGGATTCGTCCGATCTGCGGCGAGCGTGGTAGTATTGTTGTGCCACCGACACTCCCAATCCACAGTACTGGGTCTGGAAACTTCGCAGCAAATCTGGCCACTTGTTCATGGTGGATCTGCCCAGCTGCCGATACCAGTTCCTGGCTGGCCCCGCTAGCAGATCTGCAAAGGGCAAACACTTCTCAGCATCCGACGCTTGATCTCTCATGAGGGCCGACTTGACTTTGCTGATCCATGTTCTCGCTCGGTCCTCATCTTGATCCTTGCCCGTAAACTCCTTCAGATCCGATATGGCTGAGGTCCGTACCCTCTGGATCATGGACGATCCACCTGCCCCGGCTGTGGCTGTTGCTACCACCGCTGACGAAGGGGATGGGCCATCCAGATCATCTGGGTCGAACTCATCATGGGAGTTGTCTCCCTCCACGGACTCCATCTCCACGTCTCGTGCTCCATGTTCGTGGAGCACTTGCGCTTGTGGCACGGGCGTTCTCCTACCTTGTTTGGCCAGGAAACGACTCATCGCAGCTTCGAAGTGTCGCTGTAGGGTGACCGAGAAAGTGTTGGAAGAAACTGTGGCCGTCTGGTCCACTGGCGAGTCAGGATCCGTGCGGCGATTACCTTGAGCCCGATCAGACGATAACCCCACTGGCTTCTTGCCGGATCTGGCTTGATCCTGGCTGGATGGTATCAGATCATGGGTAGGGCGTACTGGATCCCGAGCCTTCACGTTCAAAGGAACTTCCTGTCCCCGGATCCTCGCCCGCGCTTCTAGCATGGATGCCCCGGAGGGTCCTAAAGTCATGCGTCGGGGCTCGGACGACGTGTCTGATTCATCCTCAGCCGCGGATTCGTAGTTTGAGGACGCAGCTTGGCCGATCCTCGGCGACGACACTGGATCTATAGTGTGCGACTTTTCTGCGGTGATGGCTTAACTCTGCCGAAGAGGTCCCGCGTCGCGGATACTATGAGATCCAAGTCTAGCTCGAAGATATCCTCTGCATTGAACACACCAGCTACGATGCCTGACTCCGTAAGCAAACGTAATAGATAATTGACTGCCACCAACTTGTTCGCCGTTTTCGTTGGTGCTCTCACCGGTTCCCTTGGGTCTTCGATCTGTCGTGGATTCAGGATCCGCATGACAGGATCTTGATGCAGAAAGTCGCGTAGAGCTTGGTGGCGATACACAAACTCGAGATCCTTGTCGGACCAGCTGGACCTGGATCCAGCTTGGTCTTCTTCCGACTCTGGAGCTTGCATCTTCTTCCGCGTAGTCTTACTTGTTTTTGTCTTCTTTCTCGTTTCTTCGACTAGCGGGGTTAGGTTTAGGTACGGTGTTGGCTTAACCGGTGAATCTGCAAATGCATACCGTTTCGCCTTCACTTTCCCTTGTTTTGTTAGCGGATCTTGACTTGCGTCAAGATCCGCAGGGGCCCCCGAGGGGACCTGGGGAGGATAGAGAGGTTTCTCTTCTAGATCCGGATCCGGATCCACCTCTCTTCCGTCGACAGAGTTCCTCCCAAAACTCCATCGATCCGCGGATCTTGTTTCACTCAGCAGCGTCTTCGTCGATCCGACCTCCGACGACGCCTCTTCCCCTGGCTCAATCTTCACTTGAGCATCTTCTCGGGACTCACGGTGAAATCCCGAGTCACCAAAAGATCCGGGCACGCGCACCATGGTGGCGTAGCGGGATCAGCAAAATCTGCGAGATTGCTGGAATCAGCTTACCAACTGCGCCCAGACACCGACTAACGGAGTGGGTCCCCCGATGATCCGTGTTCTGCTGAACTTTCCTCACCTTGTGTACCCGTCGGTAGGGCGGGATCTTGCTCTCTCGGTAACTTCCGAAGAGTTCAAGTGGTGAAGCTTGAGTGTCTTGGCGAGACGTGGGGATGGGGCGGAGCAGCAGTGGAAAATCTTCACTCTGCGTCCGTGGATGGTTCCGAATCCTAAGCGAATATTCGAGCTTATGGATCCGGGGATTAGATCGTGGATCCGGCCGTAGGGTTGCCTTGCGGGTGTATTCCCTTGCCTTTGTAGTTCCTTTGTGTCGTACTTGCCGCCTCCTGTGACGGGATCTTGAGAGTTGAGAGCCTCTAGGGTATGACCGACCAAGTAGTAAATTCGGTTAACCCGTCGGATCCGCACGGGTATGGGAAAGCTTACTAGGTTGTAGGAACTGGCCAATGTATTATCCAGTTATCACTACCAACACTAGATTCGCAATTCCCAACCTTCTTCTGGCTCGTACGGCCAATGGAGTTCCGATTCTTGAGGGGAGGAAGGCACTTGCGCGTTACTGTGCAAATTGAGGTCTGTATTGATACTTAAGCCTATACCTGCCTGGATTTCTACCTTCTATGTCTTTTACTTGTTAAATCCCTTACCAGGCTCGGCTGCATGTCGTTTCTCTCCTTGACCCATCATCCCAGCTGTATTATCTTCAGATCCACCGGATCCATGGCGTAATCAATATGGTCTCCCTATTATGGGTACACTCATCTGGATCCGGGTTGCTTGGACCCACTTCACTGAAGTGTACACTCGTCATAGAGCTGAGCTCTCCAATCATCCAACATCATCTTGCAACCGTCTGTGATCTCTATTGTCCCACGAAAGTTCGAGATCCACTGTATCCATCATTCCTGGATCCTGGATCCAGGTCACTCTATGCGGGATCCTCCCTCTTTAGATCCGAACTCGGAAGTATGGGATCCGGGGTACCTCGCGGTGGATCTTGACTTCTCGTTAGTCGTGGATACTAGATCCACCTTCAGATGACACCTACCACCATACCTTCATAGGATCCACACTCGATCCACCCGTATATAGTATATCCCATGTCCACCTAAGTGAATCCAGGTAAGGGTGGATCCGAGATAGGTCTTGGTGAATCTTGCCTTCCCGTACATCACGCATACCAGATCCATCGTCATTTCATACGGGGTGTTGCTCGTCATGGCTAATCCACCACAGGCAACTTGCATCCGCGCCGGACAACCCAAATCCTCTCTAATCACTTGAAATTGTCACTGATTCGGGATAGTGACCCCGCGTTAGGTCCATTCTCTTATTTCTAAGAAAGCACTTCACCACATCACGAAGGGCAGGGAGCCCAGAAGGTGAACACGAAAATTCACAAGGGCATATTTCATTGCCAGGAGCTCCTTGTCGTCGACAGGGTAGTTTCGTTTGGCGGCTTTGAGCTGCCTGGACTGGAACGAGATGACTCGTTCATGTCCAGCCGTGTCGGCCTGCAGCAATGCACACCCGATGGCGTAATCGGAGGCATCGCAGCTGACGCTAAACGGCTTCGTCTCGTCCGGCAGGGCCAGGACAGGGGCCTCTTGGAGACTGACCTTGATGCTGTCAAATGCATCCTGGTGCTCGTGCTCCCAGCGCCAGTCGACGTCCTTCTGAAGGAGGCCCGACAAGGGCTTAGCAAAGCCCGAATACCCCGCGCTGTACTTGTGAAGGTAGCTGGCTAAGCCCAACCACTTTTGAAGATCCTTCTGAAATCGGGGCGTTGGCCATGCTGCAATGGCCTTGACCTTGTCTGGGTCAGCCCGAACGCCCACGTTGCTTACGAAACAACCGAGAACTTTAATATCTGGTGACGCAAAAACGCACTTGTCGATGTTGGCGTAGAGCTTGTTTGCTCGCATTACGTCCAACACTCGACGGAGGTGTCCTAGATGCACCTCCATGGCCGTCTTGCCTCCCTCGGCACGGCTATGGACGAACATGTCGTCGAAGAACGTCTGTACGAAGGTACGCAAAGAGCGGAACAATTGCGTCACCAGACGCTTGGACGTCGCCGGGGCGTTAGACTAGCCCTGCGGCATGACGAGCCACTCCCAAAGCATGCCGCTTGGAGTGCTCACCGCGGTGAGAGGGATGTCGCTCTCTCGCATCAGGATCTGTTAGTAACCGTCTACCAAATCCAGCGCAGTGTACAGTACGCTTCCGGCCATGTTGTTTAACAACACATCCTTTCGTGGGATTGGTGTTTGGGCCGGCACCGTCGCGTTGTTCAGCTTGTTAGAAGCATGAACTTGACGCCACTTTCCGTTCGGCTTCCGAACGCAGAAAGGTGGCGTCGAGTGCGGGGATTTCGACTCCCACACCAGGCCTGCCTTCGCTTTCGCTTTCGCGGCGAAGAAGGCATCAATGACCTCGCACTGTTCGCGCGGGAGAGGCCATTGCCTCGTGACACAATACTTTGTGCCAGGCACGAGATCAATCTCATGCTGTACACCTCGATCCGGTGGAAGTTGGGTCGGTGGGTGTTTGTTCACCACGTCCGCATACTCCGTCACCAAAGGATACACCGAATCCTTGGGGTTCTTAAGGATCTCAGAACCCAAGCGCGTCTGACGCTGCTTGTTTAGGTCTTCCAGGACGTTCTCGTCCTAGACAGAGGAGGCGTTCAGCTCCTCCCGAGTGGTCTCAGGTCTCATGAGCACCATCTCAGCAATCTCTCCAGCCTTGAGGTTGGCCAGGAAAGACTCGACCGTCATTTCCTCGAGGTTCAGTATCTCTGCAACCTCTGGCAACGGTTTCAAGTGGACACCAGATGCCTTGACGGGTAAACCGGTCTCGCCATCGAAGTTGTGATAACACTCTTCCACCGGCCTTGTCGGAGGAGCCCGGGCCCTGGACTCCGAGTCGCTTGAAGCGACGTCGATCGGAACGTAGTTCGAATCCGACTTGAGGCGGCGGCGGCGCCTTTGCCGACGGCGTCTGTGACGGGGAGCTTTGCTGCCCACGTCTAGGGATGTCGTCGCTACGACATCCGAGGCACTCGTGGCCTCGTGTGGTACTGTTGTACCCACACAGGAAGCGTGTTCAACGCCTTCCTCTTCAGTTAAGGTCTGGGCGACCGCGTGTGGCACTGTGTTACCCACACAGGAAGCGTATCCGACGTCTTCCTCTTCAGTTATGGTCTGGGCGACCTGAGTGGAACTCTGTTACCCACTCTGAACACGCTGTTCTCAGTGTTCATGACAGCTGCAGCTGTCTGCGGAACTAAGGTACCCGCCTGTGGACCTAAGTTACCCACCTGGCCGGCGCCTCTTCTGGGCGCGGCCACCATAAAAACATCCTCGGAGTCGTCATATACGTCGACGACTGCCAAGCATCTGCCGGATGCTTGGTACCCTGGCAGCCCTCGCGGGCGCCCCGGGTCCTGACAGAGGTGGGAACATGACTCACCAATGCTCTGTCGGACTGCGCAGGGCGGCTGGCACCGATTGCCTTGCCTCGCCAGTCGATCCAGGGCTCGTGCTTCTCAAGCCAGGGCATGCCCAGGATCATATCATATGGATCCATATCGAGAACAGTGAACTGTTCGAGGCTGTCAAAGTCTTCAAACTTGACAGCCAGATCCACTTGGACGTTGGGGACAGTGACGACCTTCCCGTCGGCCAGTCGCACTGACACCGTCCCGTTGCCCTTGCTTTTTCTCAAAGCATCGGACAACTTGTTGCTGCTACGAGCATCCGTCTGGCGGCGTGCGAAATTCTTCGACGCCCCAGAGTCAATCAAGATTCTAAAGGGATGATCGTATCTCCGTACACATCCGTGTACTACGAGCAACCCGCCGCTGCTCTTCGCCGATTCGAGAGTGCGAAGATTCTCAGGGGCTAAGTCCCCGTGGTACGCGCCACCCACGCACCCATCACGAAGACTTAGTTCTTCCCCAGTAGGGCGCCCCGCCCCTACTGGTTCCCTGCGTTCCCCTGTCCCCGGGATCCTGGCTTTTGCCAGCGACCCTTGAGGACGGGCTTGGGGAAGGACCGTCTGCGGAGTCTTTCCGCGGGGCAGTCACGATTGAAGTGGCCCATCTTCCCACAGCCGAAGCAGCGGATGTCACGCTGTTCGGCGGACCCGAGTTCCATGGGAACTGGTCCGTTGGGGCTTGTTCGACCGGGGGCCGATAAGGAACTCCCAGGCCACGCAGAGACCGGCGTACGCGCCTGGCGATGGCTGTACCCTTCTTGAAGAGCCACTTGAATCGCCTCTTCAAGGGTGTTGGACTGCACCCGGAACAGCTGAGTGCGTGCGGATCCCACTCGAAGGCCGTCCATGAACGCAGTCATCTTGATGTGTTAGCTGAGTGGGTTTCCCACTAGGGACGCCGTGAGCTCCCGTATCTCTTGCACGTACTCGTGCAGTTCACGCCTCCCTTGTTTGCACGAGAGGAAGCGCGAACGCTGGCGGTACTCGTAGCTCGCCGGGAGGAACGCGGCTCGGAGCTGTTCACACAGCTGAGCCCAGGATGTGAAACATCCAGGGGATGTTGCCTCCCGTGTGTACACCCAACACTTAGCACGGCCGCTAAGGTTGGAGAGTGCAAAAGCAGCACGAAGTTGCTCGGTCGAGATCAGAGCCGCATCCATCGCCAGCTCTACTTCTCGGACCCAGAAGTGAAGGCTCTCGCCTTCCTTCCCTTCATACGGCTTAACCTTCAGCCGTATTTGTAATGGGCTCAGCTCCAATTACATAAGTAGGTAGATATTTCTTTAGTTATTACAAAGGTAGGTAAAGTGGCACACGGGTTCACACGCGGCCAGGGGTAGCCGCTCTGTTCCTAAATAAATCAGAGTTGAATTTGACACAAACCTAAGACTTGGTTTTACTATTGCGAGCTTCCTCCACACTACAGTGTAAGCTAGTGACGGTATCTCTTACCCCGTTACACAGCACTTTGTAGTCCTTCCAACGACCAAGTCTACGATGACCCAAGTCCAGATCTCCGGGGCGACCCTGGAGCATGCTGCATTCCCACCTCTCACCCGCGTGGAGTGGGAAGCGCTTCACCGCCTCGTGGCGGTGTCCGGAGACGCTGTCGTCGCATCGCTGCTGAGCTCAGCGACGCCCGACCAGCAACGTCTTGCAGCACAAGAGTTCATGGAACGCGAGTTCGCCGATGCGAATCGGTGGGTGTCAACTCCCTCGCGTCCATCCCAGAATGACGTCGTCAAGATGAAGACGTCTAGGTATTCTGGCGCCGGTGAAAACCGGCTCCCGCTAAACTGGTGGTTCCGCGCGATCGACATCGCTATTGCCTCGCGACGCATCGAGGCGTCATCCGCCTAGATGAACTTCCTCCTCTCCTCGTTAACCGGGAAGGCCAAAGAATGGGCCCTTGGGAAGCTGGTTGTCGACCCCGAGGCTTTCCCGACTTTGAAAACTCTTGCGCGTCGCGTTCGCGCAGAGTTCTTAGCTCTTCGGCAAGGGAAGATGCGGGATTACGTCCAGAAGACGCGACATCTGGCGTCATGCATCGTGACCAAGCCAATCGACATGGTCTCGCAAGTCTACGTATTCGTGTTCGGCATGTGTGAGGGTATGACCCGCTACTGCCTCACCAGAGCCGAGCGCCCCTCTCCCGAGGAGGCATTTGCACTCGCGACTCGCGAGGATTACATGGTCGCTGCATCGTACACCGCAGCCATACCTGCGGAAGCCCGAGAGTCTACCCCCGAGTCCATGGAGATCGACGCCATCAACGCGTCGAGCGATCGACGTCGCGGGTCCTACCGCGGTAGCGCTGGGCGAAGCAATCGTTCCCTCATTTGCTTCCGCTGTGGGAAGAAAGGTCACCACGCGGCGGAGTGCCACGCGCCAGCTCCCGTCGTCTCTCACGACGATGCGGAATATGCCTCGGTCGCTCATTCAAAAAACGGTCAGGACCAGAAGGTGCGGGGCGCCCTACTGGCTTTAACGAAGGACCGGGCCCTCCGGTGGCAGCCCAACCTTCGAGCCCTCCCGTGCTCCAAGCACACACCAATAAACACCACTACGCCGGCGACTCGAGACTGATCATCGTCAGCCTCCACGTCACCGGTACCCGGCGACCACTGCGCGCGCTCCTTGACTCGGAAGCGACTAACAACTGCTTTTGCGCGTCGTGTTTGTCGATACTACCCAAGAACGTCCGCGTCCGGAATGACCCGGGCGAGATTCAAGTCAAACTCGCAGATGGTAAGGCTCGCCGCGTTGCGCGACGTGACGTGTCCTTGTCGTACACGTTCGACGGCTTCCGTAGCAAGGACGACTTCTTGGTGATCGAGATGAACTATGCGTTTGACTGCATCCTGGGCATTCCTTGGCTTGCGCGATATCAGCCAGAGATTGACTGGCTGGTTCAATCGGTCAAGCGTCGACGTGGATTTGACGTGAGCGAGGTGGTCACACACCGCTTGGTGGCGCCAAGAGTCTCACAGTCGTGGACAAAACAGCAACGACGCAGGCAGTGCACAGAGCGAGCGATGACCCTCTCTGCATGGCTTGTGCTACGTTGTTGAACGAATTGCCCTCGCGGTGTCGCGAAGTAGATGATGAAGTGTTCGAGCAGAGGCTCCCACAGTACAAGACGGTGGTCGAGTAGGGGCCCCCACAACACGAGATGGTGTTCGAGCAGGGGCTCCCACACAACGAGACGGCGGTAGAGCAGAGGTTCCCGCCGAACGATTCGGCGGTCGAGCAGATTGGGCTCTTGTCAAACGATACTGCGGTTGAGCAGGGGCGCCCGCGTGTTCCCGGCCCGGTAGAGTACGGTCTCCCGCGCCTAGAGGAGGGTGATGAATCGTCAAGTAGCAGTGAGGCAGACTCGAGCGTGAGCTCGACAGCAATCAGTCGCGTCAACTGAAGCCAGCCGAGAAGAATTACCCAGTCCACGACAAGGAGCTTCTGGCAATGCGGTACGCTCTAATCAAATTCAGAGTGTACTTGCTTGGTGAACAGTCGTTTGCGGTTTACACTGATCACGCATCGCTGCGGACAGCGATAAATAGAGCCCTCACTTGTCGCAACGGATGGCCTGTTGGCTGTCCTTCTTCTCCGAGTACAACTTCGTTATTCACTACAAACCGGGCAAGCATAACATTTTCGCCGACGCGCTGTATCGGCGTCCGGGCTACGATCCCCGTGAAGCGCTAGGACATCAGGTGGCTGATGAGGACGACGACGCATCGAGGCGTCATCCGCCAAGATGAACTTCCTCCTCTCCTCGTTAACCGGGAAGGCCAAAGAATGGGCTCTTGGGAAGCTGGTTGTCGACCCCGAGGCTTTCCCGACTTTGAAAACTCTTGCGCGTCGCGTTCGCGCAGAGTTCTTAGCTCTTCGGCAAGGGAAGATGCGGGATTACGTCCAGAAGACGCGACATCTGGCGTCATGCATCGTGACCAAGCCAATCGACATGGTCTCGCAAGTCTACG
Organism: Phytophthora betacei; assembly: GCA_011320135.1. NCBI lineage: Eukaryota > Oomycota > Peronosporomycetes > Peronosporales > Peronosporaceae > Phytophthora > Phytophthora betacei. The sequence continues at coordinate 44,546 of JAANHX010000538.1, forward strand.
TATTCGTGTTCGGCATGTGTGAGGGTATGACCCGCTACTGCCTCACCAGAGCCGAGCGCCCCTCTCCCGAGGAGGCATTTGCACTCGCGACTCGCGAGGATTACATGGTCGCTGCATCGTACACCGCAGCCATACCTGCGGAAGCCCGAGAGTCTACCCCCGAGTCCATGGAGATCGACGCCATCAACGCGTCGAGCGATCGACGTCGCGGGTCCTACCGCGGTAGCGCTGGGCGAAGCAATCGTTCCCTCATTTGCTTCCGCTGTGGGAAGAAAGGTCACCACGCGGCGGAGTGCCGCGCGCCAGCTCCCGTCGTCTCTCACGACGATGCGGAATATGCCTCGGTCGCTCATTCAAAAAACGGCCAGGACCAGAAGGTGCGGGGCGCCCTACTGGCTTTAACGAAGGACCGGGCCCTCCGGTGGCAGCCCAACCTTCGAGCCCTCCCGTGCTCCAAGCACACACCAATAAACACCACTACGCCGGCGACTCGAGACTGATCATCGTCAGCCTCCACGTCACCGGTACCCGGCGACCACTGCGCGCGCTCCTTGACTCGGAAGCGACTAACAACTGCTTTTGCGCGTCGTGTTTGTCGATACTACCCAAGAACGTCCGCGTCCGGAATGACCCGGGCGAGATTCAAGTCAAACTCGCAGATGGTAAGGCTCGCCGCGTTGCGCGACGTGACGTGTCCTTGTCGTACACGTTCGACGGCTTCCGTAGCAAGGACGACTTCTTGGTGATCGAGATGAACTATGCGTTTGACTGCATCCTGGGCATTCCTTGGCTTGCGCGATATCAGCCAGAGATTGACTGGCTGGTTCAATCGGTCAAGCGTCGACGTGGATTTGACGTGAGCGAGGTGGTCACACACCTCTTGGTGGCGCCGAGAGACTCACAGTCGTGGACAAAACAGCAACGACGCAGGCAGTGCACAGAGCGAGCGATGACCCTCTCTGCATGGCTTGTGCTACGTTGTTGAACGAATTGCCCTCGCGGTGTCGCGAAGTAGATGATGAAGTGTTCGAGCAGAGGCTCCCACAGTACAAGACGGTGGTCGAGTAGGGGCCCCCACAACACGAGATGGTGTTCGAGCAGGGGCTCCCACACAACGAGACGGCGGTAGAGCAGAGGTTCCCACCGAACGATTCGGCGGTCGAGCAGATTGGGCTCTTGTCAAACGATACTGCGGTTGAGCAGGGGCGCTCGCGTGTTCCCGGCCCGGTAGAGTACGGTCTCCCGCGCCTAGAGGAGGGTGATGAATCGTCAAGTAGCAGTGAGGCAGACTCGAGCGTGAGCTCGACAGCAATCAGTCGCGTCAACTGAAGCCAGCCGAGAAGAATTACCCAGTCCACGACAAGGAGCTTCTGGCAATGCGGTACGCTCTAATCAAATTCAAAGTGTACTTGCTTGGTGAACAGTCGTTTGCGGTTTACACTGATCACGCATCGCTGCGGACAGCGATAAATAGAGCCCTCACTTGTCGCAACGGATGGCCTGTTGGCTGTCCTTCTTCTCCGAGTACAACTTCGTTATTCACTACAAACCGGGCAAGCATAACATTTTCGCCGACGCGCTGTATCGGCGTCCGGGCTACGATCCCCGTGAAGCGCTAGGACATCAGGTGGCTGATGAGGACGACGACGAATGTGCGGTCTGCGTTTCGTCAGGCATCAACTTGACGTTGACCACGCCCACGCTCCCGCTGAGCGACGAGATTGCTACAGCGTACGACGATGACCCTATATACGGTGCTATCATGAAGCACCTGCGTGCTCCTAGTAGTGACACGCTAAGTGGCCTGTCAAGGCCCACGCGTAATCAGATCGGTCGATATCGACTGGACGGCAATCTGCTGTAGTACAGCATCGACAGGTTCGATGGACCTCGAGTCGTCGTCTCAAACGACGCTAATCTACGTGCGCGCATAATCCACGAGTACCATGCCGCCCCGACTGGAGGACATCTCGGTCGCGAGAAGACGTACGCGGCTCTGTCGCGAGACTTCTATTGGCCGCGCATGTACAAGTGGGTACGCAAGTGGGTCCGCACATGTGAAACTTGCCAGCGAGTCAAACCGCCTCCGACGTCTCAGGCTCCATTGCGCCCTCTTCCGGTCGCCACGGAAGCTTGGCGCTCCATTTCGATGGACTTCATCTTCGGTCTTCCACCCGACACAACCGGGCGCACGGGTGTACTTGTATTTGTCGATCGTTTCAGCAAGATGGTCCATCTCGTTCCGGTGGCAGCCTCTAACACCGCGGAAGAGTCCGCGGCCCACTTCGACGACGTGAGTTTTCGTCACCACGGTCGGCCGGAGTCTATCGTGTTCGACCGCGACCCGCGGTTTACATCCGCGTTCTGGTCACGCCTTTTCAAGCTCTTGGGAACCAAATTGCTGATGTCGACTGCGGCACATCCGGAGACGGATGGACAAACAGAACGCGTCAACCGAGTCCTTGAAGACGTTCTCCGCGGCAACGCGACTTCGTACACGAGTTGGAGCTCGTTCCTACCGCTAGCCGAGTTCGCACTCAGCGACACCGAGCACTCCTCGACGGGTATGACGCCGTTCCTCGTGAACAACGCTCGCCACCCACGTGTTCCGGCACTTCTCGCCGTGGGCCACCCCACGGATGCTGGCGGCTCCACCCTTGGTGAGGGAGAACCTCCTTCGGTCGACATGGATGCTGAAGCTGCGGTCAGCCCTGCGGACAACGAGTCCGTGTCGTGGTCATCACCGGTACGTGCACCGGTGCCTCAGCACGCACCGGCAACCTCACCGGTGCCAACAGGCCTGCCGGCACACTCGACTTCAGGGTTATCTTCGGGTGTAGCCAGTTCGAACGCCCTGACTCGCTCTCCGTCCAAGCAGTCCATCGAGCCTCCTCGGCATACTGCATCTCCAATAACGAGATGGACGTCGCAGAGCTTGATCGATCCAGGCAGCAAGATTCGTGAGCAAGACGTTACCACGGCCAACTATGCATTGAAACCGTCGGTGCTTCCTGCCGATCGCTCGGCAGTAGCGGAATTCGTCATGCAAAGGCAATGTGGTGAAGTGCTTTCTCAAAAATAAGAGAATGGACCTAACAAGGGGTCACTATCCCGAATCAGTGACATTTTCAAGTGATTAGAGAGGATTTGGATCGCCAGGCAGGGATTCACGTTGCCTGAGGTGGATTGACCATGATGAGCGGCATCTCGTATGAGCCGACGATGGATCTGGTATGGGTGACGTACTGGAAGGCAGTATCCACCAAGGAAAGACTCGGATCCATCCTCATAGGAGTTCGCTTGGGGGGATATGGGATATACTATGTATGGGTGGATCAAGTGTGGATCCTATGAAGGAATGATGGTATGTGTCGTCTGAAGGTGGATCTGGTATCAGCGACTAACGCGAAGTCAAGATCCACCACGATATGTCCCAGATTCCATACTTCCGAGTTTGGATCCAAGGAGGTGAGGATCCCGCACAGAGTGGTCTGGATCCAGGATATGGGGATGGTGGATGCAGTGGATGCAGTGGATCTCGAACTTTCGTGGGGTGATGAAGACCACAACCGGTCGTAAGACAATGTTGGGAGATTGAATGGCTCAGATCCATGACGGGTGTACACTTGCAGTGAGGTGGATTAAGGTGGGCTGGATCCGGACAAGTGTACCCATAATGGGACGACCAAAATGATTACGCCATTGATCCGGTAGATCTGATGATAATACAGCTGGGATGATGGGTTAAGGAAAGAAAGGACATGCAGCCGAGCCTGGTAAGGGATTTAACAGGTAAAATACATAGAAAGTAGAAATCCAGGCAGGTATAGGCTTAAGTATCAATACAGACTTCTATTTGCACAGTAACACGCAAGTGCCTTCCTGCCCCTAGAACCGGAACTACATTGGCCGTATGAGCTCGGAGAAGGTTGGGAATTGCGAATCTAGTGTTGGTAGTGATAACTGGATAATACATTGGCCAGATCCTACGACATAGTGAGCTTTTCCTTTACACGTGCAGATCCGACAGGTTAACCGGATTTACTTCTTGGCCGGGTATACCCAAGAAGATCACAACTCTCAAGATCCCGTCACAGGAGGCGGCAAGTACAACGCAAAGGCAAGGGAACACGCCCGCAAGGCAACCCTACCACACCTGTAGCCAGTTCGAACGCCCTGACTCGCTCTCCGTCCAAGCAGTCCATCGAGCCTCCTCGGCATACTGCATCTCCAATAACGAGATGGACGTCGCAGAGCTTGATCGATCCAGGCAGCAAGATTCGTGAGCAAGACGTTACCACGGCCAACTATGCATTGAAACCGTCGGTGCTTCCTGCCGATCGCTCGGCAGTAGCGGAATTCGTCATGCAAAGGCAATGTGGTGAAGTGCTTTCTCAAAAATAAGAGAATGGACCTAACAAGGGGTCACTATCCCGAATCAGTGACATTTTCAAGTGATTAGAGAGGATTTGGATCGCCAGGCAGGGATTCACGTTGCCTGAGGTGGATTGACCATGATGAGCGGCATCTCGTATGAGCCGACGATGGATCTGGTATGGGTGACGTACTGGAAGGCAGTATCCACCAAGGAAAGACTCGGATCCATCCTCATAGGAGTTCGCTTGGGGGGATATGGGATATACTATGTATGGGTGGATCAAGTGTGGATCCTATGAAGGAATGATGGTATGTGTCGTCTGAAGGTGGATCTGGTATCAGCGACTAACGCGAAGTCAAGATCCACCACGATATGTCCCAGATTCCATACTTCCGAGTTTGGATCCAAGGAGGTGAGGATCCCGCACAGAGTGGTCTGGATCCAGGATATGGGGATGGTGGATGCAGTGGATGCAGTGGATCTCGAACTTTCGTGGGGTGATGAAGACCACAACCGGTCGTAAGACAATGTTGGGAGATTGAATGGCTCAGATCCATGACGGGTGTACACTTGCAGTGAGGTGGATTAAGGTGGGCTGGATCCGGACAAGTGTACCCATAATGGGACGACCAAAATGATTACGCCATTGATCCGGTAGATCTGATGATAATACAGCTGGGATGATGGGTTAAGGAAAGAAAGGACATGCAGCCGAGCCTGGTAAGGGATTTAACAGGTAAAATACATAGAAAGTAGAAATCCAGGCAGGTATAGGCTTAAGTATCAATACAGACTTCTATTTGCACAGTAACACGCAAGTGCCTTCCTGCCCCTAGAACCGGAACTACATTGGCCGTATGAGCTCGGAGAAGGTTGGGAATTGCGAATCTAGTGTTGGTAGTGATAACTGGATAATACATTGGCCAGATCCTACGACATAGTGAGCTTTTCCTTTACACGTGCAGATCCGACAGGTTAACCGGATTTACTTCTTGGCCGGGTATACCCAAGAAGATCACAACTCTCAAGATCCCGTCACAGGAGGCGGCAAGTACAACGCAAAGGCAAGGGAACACGCCCGCAAGGCAACCCTACGTCCAGATCCACGATCTAGGCCATGGATCCACTTAAGCTCGAGTTTTCGCTTAAGGTCCAGAACCAACCACGGACGCAGAGTGAAGATTTTCCACTGCTGCTCCACCCCATCCCCACGTCTCGCCAAGACACTCAAGCTTCACCACTTGAACTCTTCGGAAGTTACCGAGAGAGCAAGATCCCGCCCTACCGACGGGTACACAAGGTGAGGAAAGTTCAGCAGAACACGGATCATCGGGGACCCCCTCCGTTAGTCGGAATCTGGGCGCAGTTGGTAAGTTGGATCTGGCAATCTTGCAGATTTTGCTGATCCCGCTACACCACAATGGTGCGCGTGCCCGGATCTTTTGGTGACTCGAGATTTCACCGTGAGTCCCAAGAAGATGCTCAAGTGAAGATTGAGCCAGGGGAAGAGGCGTCGTCGGAGGTCGGATCGACGAAGACGCTGCTGAATGAAACAAGATCCGCGGATCGATGGAGTTTTGGGAGGAACTCTGTCGACGGAAGAGAGGTGGATCCGGATCCGGATCTAGAAGAGAAACCTCTCTATCCTCCCCAGGTCCCCTCGGGGACCCCTGCGGATCTTGACGTAAGTCAAGATCCGCTAACAAAACAAGGGAAAGTGAAGGCGAAACGGTATGCATTTGCAGATTCACCGGTTAAGCCAACACTGTACCTAAACCCAACCCCGCTAGTCGAAGAAAAGAGAAAGAAGACGAAAACAAGTAAGACTACGCGGAAGAAGATGCAAGCTCCAGAGTCGGAAGAAGACCAAGCTGGATCCAGGTCCAGCTGGTCCGACAAGGATCTCGAGTTTGTGTATCGCCACCAAGCTTTACGCGACTTCCTGCATCAAGATCCTGTCATGCGGATCCTGAATCCACGACAGATCGAAGACCCAAGGGAACCGGTGAGAGCACCAACGAAAACGGCGAACAAGTTGGTGGCAGTCAATTATCTATTACGTTTGCTTACGGAGTCAGGCATCGTAGCTGGTGTGTTCAACGCAGAGGATATCTTCGAGCTAGACTTGGATCTCATCGTATCTGCGACGCGGGACCTCTTCGGCAGAGTTAAGCCATCACCGCAGAAAAGTCGCACACTATAGATCCAGTGTCGTCGCCGAGGATCAGCCAAGCTGCGTCCTCGAACTACGAATCCGCCGCTGAGGATGAGTCAGACACGTCGTCCGAACCACGACGCATGACTTTAGGACCCTCCGGGACATCCATGCTGGAAGCGCGGGCGAGGAGCCGAGGACAGGAAGTCCCTGTGAGCGCGAAGGCTCGGAATCCAGTAGACTCTACGCGTGATCTGACACAATCCAGCCACGATCGAGCCAGATCCGGCAAGAAGCCAGTGGGATTATCGTCAGATCAGGCTCAAGGTAATCGCCTCACGGATCCGGTCTCGCCAGTGGACCAGACGGCCACAGGCTCTTCCGACACTTCCTCGGGCACCCTGCAGCGACACTTCGAAGCTGCGATGAGTCGTTTCCTGGCCGAACAATACATGAGAGCGCCCGAGCCGCAAGCGCAAGTGCTCCACGAACATGGAGCATGAGACGCGGAGATGGAGTCAGTGGAGGGAGACAACTCCCATGATGAGTTCGACCCAGATGATCTGGATGGCCCATCCCCTTCATCAGCGGTGGTAGCAACAGCCGCGGCCGGGGCAGGTGGATCGTCCATGATCCAGAGGGTACGGATCTCAGCCATATCGGATCTGAAGGAGTTCACGGGCAAGGATCAAGATGAAGACCGAGCGAGAACATGGATCAGCAAAGTCAAGTCGGCCCTCATGAGAGATTAAGCGTCGGATGCTGAGAAGTGTTTGACCTTTGCGGATCTGCTAGCGGGACCAGCCAGGAACTGGTATCGGCAGCTGGGCAGATCCACCATGAACAAGTGGCCAGATTTGCTGCGAAGTTTCCAGACCCAGTACTGTGGATTGGGAGTGTCGGTGGCACGACAATACTACCACGCTCGCCGCAGATCGGACGAATTCCCGCTGGAATATCTTCATCGGCTAAATGTGGCCGGTCTACACAGAACACGTGGATCATTTCATCGAGACGTTGGGAGATGTGGAACTGGCCGACAGGCTGACCTTGTTACGTCTCCCGGAGAAGAAGAGCTTCGCGCGAAACACCACCAGAAGAAAGCGGTGGTCGGATCCGGCAAGTATCGCCAAAACGCTCCGACGCCCAAGGCTCCAGCTCGATGCATCCACCAAGTCACGGCGCCCGACTCAGGAACTGAATCGGGATCCGATGGTTCGGACTCTGACCCAGAGGATTACCGCCGAGTCTGTCTCACTGAGCCCAACGATCGTACGGCGAAGACTGGAGACAACTCTCCCACTGGGGATACCGTACCCGGGGACCGTGGGGTATACTGTTCCCGAGATCTCATGGACGGGACAGGACAAATCAGGTGCTCGCAGTGTGGATCCCGGAAGCACACAGAGTCTGGATGTTGGAATCATCTGGTTTGTGAGAAGTTTGGCAAGAAGGGTCATCCCGGAGATCATTGCTTCTACGTGTGTCGCGGTTGTGGCGAGATTCACGACGTCGGCAAGTGCCCGATGGAGGTATACTACAACCAGATCCGCCAGTGGTTTGATCCAGCCAAGCTCAGAGGGATGTTGCCAGAAGTGGCAGAGAAGATGTTAAACTAGGACACTCGCCGAGTTTGAATCCGGTACGAGCTGAGCGCTCTAGGTATTGCATTTATGCATTTGTGAACTAGACATCGCTAGATCCAGGTAGCAGGATCCTAGATCCAGTCGATAATACACGTGATCTACATGAAGTGTCCGTTGCCAAGATTTCTAGTTTGCGCTAAGTGGATGAGTTTGCCAGATCCGAAGTCTCTTCAACCCTGGATCTACAACGGGGAGAAGCGCGCGGTTATTGGGAGAAACGAGAACATGGTCGATGGTTTGAGCCTACCAAGGGTGAGGTCACTGCAGATCCACCCAAGGTTTGTCAGGTCACTGGATCCCGTGGATCGGAAGATGTTGGATCCGTGGATCTGCTGACAGGGGGGTCCCGTGGATACTGGAAAGTACCATGCCCCAGGTAAGTGGTTCAGACAGGCCAAGGTAGGGGGCAAGATCAACAATGAAAAAGCAATCCTACTCCTAGATAGTGGTGCCGAGGTGTCTATACTGGATACCGCCTTTGCTCATAAAGGTTGGGTGCCAAGTGGATGGGAGTCGGATCCAAGATTATGTTGGGATTGGTGAAGGCGTGTACCGTACGAATGGGAGAACGCGGATCAATATCACGCTGGCAGGTTGTTTGGTGTACTGGTTTGATATTTGGGTTGGAGATCTCGCTGGTCAAGACGCCATCCTCGGGATGGATTTCATGGTACCAGCCGGAGTGAGGTTGGATCTGGCAGATGGGACACTTTGTTTCCCTGACGAGATGCGGATCCAGCTCAGCGGACGGCGACCGTTGTACGGGGCGAAGATGAGGATCATAAGGGCGGATAAGACGACCTGGATCGAGCCCGGAGAAACCTGGGAACTGCCAGATCGGTTAAAGTGGGTGGAACATGAGAAACGGTGGGTCACTCGGGGTGAGAAGTGGGTGCCTACAGTAATCAAAGGACCAGGTCGATCACAATACCTCCAGGTCACGAACGTCAGCGACAAGAGACTATTACTGGACCATTATGAGAAGTTTGGGCGATGGTTGGCGAAGGACGGTATCCCTAGGCGACCTGGATATGTGTCAGTGGGATCCTGTCGTTACAGAGAATGGCAGAATCGGGCGTACGAGGCGACCACCGAGATCGAATCTCTCGGAGAGGGGGAGCTCCCGGCGGAGCCAACTGACCCCTTGGTGGATCGGCCTTCATACGCAACTCCGCAAAAGATCCTGCAGATGGATCGTCGGATTGAGATCCAAGCGATAGAGGTGGGATCCAAGACAGGGGATGATCCCCGGAGCAAGCCCCTAGATAACGCAGGGCCGGTGGATGAAGGATCGCGGCGAGCTGGAGCCGGGTCGCCAGATCCCGCTGACCCCCGAGTGGATCCTAGCTTTTCATGGGACAAAGTGCCTGGATCCTTATCGAGAATGGCAACACTAGTCAAACAAGAACCGTCGTGTTTAAACTCGCTAGATGATCAAGTCGATCCAACTGGTGGCTTTCCAGGTACTGGGGTACCTGATCCCACGAAGACAGAAGGACTGACAGGTGAAATAGGGTCGCGGTGCTTGGATCCAATGGTGAATCCGATGAAGACGGAAGATGAACAAGTCTGTTACCATGAAGGCGGGGTCTACACGCCCCGCCGAGGATCTCGGAGAAGGCCTGGCGGTGATCCCGGAGGTACCACTAACCACAGAGGAGGTCACGATTGATGATATCCAAGTGGATCCAGGGGCAAACGAACCCGCGGAAGTGGATCGGTTACGTCAGAAGATCAGGGAAAGCCGACATCTGCTGATTGGTAAAGGTAATGCATTACCGCCCGCTGTCCGCGGAGTCAAATGCGACATCGATGTCGGCGACGCGAAACCGATCGCTCAAAGGGTGCGGAAGGTGGCACCTCAGTTCCGAGAAAGATTATCGGATCTGATTAAGGTCCTGCTGCAAGCCAAAAAAATCAGTTTCTCGACGTCCCCGTGGGCATCTCCGGTGGTAATCATCATCAAGAAGAACGGTGTGGATATAAGTCTGTGGATTGACTACCGGCTATTTAACAGCCTGACTCGATTGATGGTGTATCCGATGCCTCTAATCAATGAGCTGTTGGAAGATTTGGATAAAGTACTCTGGTACTGCTCTCTTGACATGGCCCAACTTAATTTTAGTATTGGCATTAATCTCCAATCATCCATTTTTATTTATTAGACAGCCAATCGTACGGTCTTGACAAAATGATTTGGCCAATCCAAATGGTAAGGGTTAGGTTGAATCTCGTTGGATCTAACTCCGACATATCGGGTCGGAGGGAGCGGTGCAGTTATTGATATCCTTTTACAAACTGTAAGTCATTCACATATTTTTCGAATAACGTGAAAGCTCCGACATCTCCGACTCAGTATGAGCCTCAACGATCTTGCGCCCGCCAACACGAAGCGCGCTCGGGAAAGCGCAGCACGCTCGTTTCTAGCGTTTTTAAAAGACGAAGATGTGACGTGGGAATACTTAAAGGCGTCGATGAGCCGCGATACGGCCGCGTTGGTTCTAGAAGGTGTGGTAGACAAATTTGGCATGTATCTCGCCTTCAAGGAAGGCCGCAAGGGACAGCTTCTAGCTCGACACTCGGTGATGCAGTACTACCGACAGGCAAAAAAACTGGTTGCTCGACCAGTTCCCAAGCATCGCGTCGCAGTTGAAAAGAATCTGCTCAAGAAAGGCCAAGTGTTGGAGCGCTACTGCATGAAACGCGAGACAGGAACGTTTGTTAACAAGACCCCAGCATGCACGAAGAAAGATCTTAAGCAGATGACCGAATACTTGTATTCAACTGCAACTTGCGCTAGCGACTACCAAGATGCGGCGCTCTTATGCTTACTCTGGTACCTGTTCGGGCGCGCGTCGGACCTGACGCTTCTCCGCAAAACGAATCTGACGATTGGATCCGGCGATATCTTTTTCGTTCGGCTCATCCGGGTCAAAACTTCCGAGGAGCAAGGCTTATCACTCTTCCCAGACTCCGCCTTTACCACGTGTCCGTTGCTTGCCGATGCCCTTGCGCTAATCACGCATTCATCGCCAACAGCGACACTTCTCAACCAGCTTCCAGAACAGCAGGGGCCTTCCGTACCATCTCAGACGCCAGCTGCACCTCTGATTGACTTGATCGACCATCCTCAAGACGCACCAAAGTCTGGTGGACAGCTGAAAACGGTCGACGCCTCGCCCGGTATCCACAGCTACGTAAATCGCGTTCTCGAGCGAGTCATGGGTAAAGCAGGTGTGAGTGATAGCCTGACTTCGCATTCATTTCGACGTGGAGGAGCGCAGCACGCGAACGGGTCAGGTGTGTGCGTTCAATGGATCTTCGATAGAGGCGCGTGGAATATGACGTCGACTTACAAGGCATTCGCGTACGTCTTCAGCACTCCAGCCGAAGATCACAAAGTTGCTCGAGTACTGAGTGGCCACGACCCCGCGAAACCGGTACCACTACTAACCTTGGACGTCTTCGACTCTGAGACGCAAGCGAAGATTCGCGCTGTCGCCTCTGTGCTGTTTGGTGCTTCGACTGAACTAGATGTGAAGGCCTTCAACATAAACGCACGCGTCGCTTAAACCCTCATGGCATACGTGTTGCGCCACTATCCATCCTTGAAAGGCGTGAAGTCGGACGCCTTAGCGGGCCAGCGTATCGAGTCATGTGCAGTCGCAAAAGGGGTATCCGTGAATGAGCTTCTTGCATGGTCGTCTCACCTGTCCAGCAACACAAGCTCGGATGGGAAACCCAGCATGTTAACCCCTCCAATTCCTTCAGAAGATATAATGAAGCACCCAGGATTTCGTCAGCAAACGGCTTTGATTGAGCAGTTAATCCAAATCAACCAAAAGCTTGACGCCCGACTGTCTACGATGGAGTCTAAGATCTACAACAAGCGCGAACGAGCAGAAACAGCAGAATCAGGAGACAACACAAGTGAGGGAGCGGTCAGCAACACGCAGACAGTAAAGAGAAGACGTACCTCTGCTGCTACGAGCTTAGAAGACGCATGGTACTCCTGGTACGCGCAAGAACCTCGAATGTGGCGCTCGACAGACGCGGCTACAAAGCACACAAGGTCTACCTTCAAGATGATTGTGGCGTTCATGAAGCTGTTTCTCCCCGAAGGTTTCAAGCTGAGCGAAAAATCATCAACGTATCGCGATGAAGTACTGGCCTTGGGGACACAAGCTGAGGGAAAGCTGGTAGCATTTCTTCAAGATCGCAGGATCACCGCTCGTGGAGCCCAAACTGTCTTGAAGTCCATGCGCAGGCTTCACAAGAGCGGTATTCTCAACGATCATATCCGTAGCTATCACCAACTTCACGCTGCGGGACGCATCACCGACCCTGCACCTTTGCATACGAATAAAGTCATAGCGTTAGATTGCATCCAGTAATAACACGCAACTTGTCTTGTCCAGTCGTTTCCTTTCGATTTACTCAACCTTGAAACCATTCTGCAATTCACAACCCACCTTACCGTCAGGCAGCTCATCATGCCACCGATCAAGCCGACCAAGCACCCTGTTAGCTCCTGGAAAGAGTTCAAGACCCTGTGTATCCCAACAGGCAAGGCGTACAAGCTTCGCCTGGATGATGAGGCGATTCGCCACCTCCGACTCACCTTGAACACGATCATCGCATCCGCAAGCCTTCTTTCCGAAGCCATCCAAGTCGTCTACGAAGCCATGAAGGATCGGAAGAAGCGGCGGGCTGGCCTTGATGATGTTCGCGAATGGCTAGTCGAGCATCCTCCAACTGAAGATGACGACGATCATGTAGGCGGCGAAAAGCAGCACCACGTACGCAAGGTGATGACGTGGAAGCGCGAGAAACGGCAGACGTACTACCTCGTAGACTGGCAGCCAACGTGGGAGCCGAGAGAGCACATTCACAAGTCTGTTGTTGCTGCCTTCGAAAAGGAGCGCCTCCTTCTTGTTCGCAAGCGCTTCTTCGAGGACGAGGCTGTGGAGGATAACTCACTCAACGACGCAGAAGGTAACGAAGAGTAAGCAGTAGGAGCTAATACTGGGTGTATTACATGCTTAAGATGCTGTACCTAAACTTATGCATTGGTAGCACCGTATTGAACACTAAGCTTAGCCTCCATTTGGAACAGCAAAGTTAACCTCGTTACAGAGTACACGAAATACACATATGAGTGCTGCGTCAAACACAAAGCTTAAACTTCTTTCAAAACAGCAATGTTAACCTCAACGCAAGCAAGCACACATCGCCTAGACAGCAGAGGTGGCCACATATCGCACATACACGAAATATACAAACACGCAGATAGTCTAGCGAACCGATAGTAGCGGCTGGGCGACTTGTCCCTTACCAGAAAAAAACAAGAATGAAGCTTTGTTTATTTTTGCGGCCCCACAAGCGAACCGTTTAGAGACAACTTACTGATAAGGGTAGCCAGTCGTTGCTAATCGTAATTACTTGTAAAAAGTGCCGTAAAAAGGAATGATCTGCTTCAATTAGTGGACTCCGATTTCTGACCCGGGTCTCACTTCGCATTTTGCTGTGTAGAGTGAGCACCCATCCGGGCTTAAAAAATGCATAATCAATAAATTGCCGTTCTCTTAGCCCACAGGCCGTTTCAGAGCCTAAGATTGCGGATACAAACTCGCTACAAACTCGCTACAAACATATTTCTGGCCTCGCCTATCCCAAAACCTGATCCCCTAAGCTTTTTACACAATTAGTACACAAACACATAACCTATACACAATTATGGACTGCTTTTGTTACGGTCGGAGGTTGTCGGAGGTCGGAGATTTTATGTTATGGCATATCGCCCCCAAGCCAATGGATCGGCCGAGCGCATGGTACAGACGATCACGAGGGCGCTCAAGATGTATGTTCAAGACTTGGATCAGAGGGATTGGGATGAGTACGCAGAACGACTCACCTTCGCAATGAACACCGCCCAGGACAGGATCCGGGACGACACTCCATTTTACTTGGTACATGGGTGGGATCCTAAATCTAGTGGCCATTCCGGTATGTAGTACCAAGGAGAGAAACCGAGATCCAAGACGATGGCGATACCAAGTCCAGCAATACTACCGGCAAGCCAGATCCCAAGTGAACGAACGGCTGCGAAGTGCGATACAGGATCGAGCGGATCGACACAACGAAGACGCTCGTCCCCATCAGATCCAAGTGGGATCGCAGGTGTGGCTATATTTGGATCGGGTGAAGGAAGGGTACGCCCGCAAATTGGCCCATCTATGGCACGGACCGTTCCGGGTAAGCGAAAAGATAGGGGAATATGCGGTGAAGTTGGAAACGGCAGGTACCGAATATCGCTTGTTCCCTATCCAAGCTGAAGCTGGTCAAGGAATACCCGGACCGGCCGCAGATCCGTCTTTCGGTGGATGGATCCGATCGCGTCGACTTCGACGAAGTCCTCCTACCGGAAGATAGTTGGAATGTGGATCTCGAAGCCGACGAGTTCGAAGTCGAGAAGATCACCGATATGAGGTCGGGGAAGCGAACTAGATACGGACGGATTTACCGTGAATTTCTGGTGTATTGGCGTGGATATGACGAACCCAGTTGGGTAGACGAGGCAGATCTGAACTGTGGAGCATTACTCTATGATTTCTTGAGGGATCGTACGAATCGTAACAGATTCGGCGTGATGCAGTCTCATGAAGAAGAGTAGGGAGGGGATCCATGGGTGTGAGTCGGTCATGTCGATGGGAGGATGAAGAAGGACCCACAGGAAGGGTGTGGGCCAGGAGGAGGAGGATTACTGATGTGAGCTGGTCACGTCGGAATAAAAGAGAAGACGCATCCATAAGAGGGGTGTGGATCAGGAGGAAGGAGTGAATGTTTATGCATAAAGAGTGACGTTTTACGTGCGAAGAGTCCTGCTTGATTTCAAGCGCGAGATTTTTGAGAGCCCGAACCGTACTAGTCTAATTGAGACTGGGTCGTAGGAGCTCAATCCGGACGAAATCCAAGCGTGGATCCAACCCGGACCCAGAAATTAGCCCAGATCCAGGTGTACGCTGAAAGGGTGGATCCAGACCAGATCCAGGCGTATGCTGAAAGGGTGGATCCAGCCCAGATCCAGGCGTGCGCTGAAAGGGTGGATCCAGCCCAGATTTAGGCGTACGCTGAAAGGGTGGATCCAGCCCAGATCCAGGCGTACGTCGGAAGGCTCTGACATGACTCCTCAATCAACAAGAGAATGTTAAAGACATACTTAACTAATGAAGAATGGATTAGAATAGCTTATGCAAAAAGGCTAGCTCGACCCAGTTTCTAGTCGCTAGCTACTACTACGAAGCGGATCCACGAAGACTGAAACTGGGGGCGTAGCGTGAAGGAGCGATAGGGATCAGGTGGTCTTGGGCTGAACATTGAAGAACTTGCCCGCCAGACGCTGGATCTGGTGTCATGGGTGTTGGCTTGGGTCCCCCCCCCCCCCCAAATTGGAAACGCCAAGGCTCGGCTTCATCGATCTCTTGCAAAGCCTCCAGTAAGTTCGCGGGTTCTGGGCGGTGGAGGTTGGGATCCTCCAATTTGGCTTGACGGGATACGGATCCCGGAAACCATGTTACTTTATGCCCGCGTCGAGGAAAGTGCAACACGGATGGACCCAACAAGATATCCACGTCACACAAACCGTCCTGGATCGCCAACACGAGGATCACGAGAACCTTCTTCCAAGCCCAACCGGCGTGACTGCGGATGTTGCCGTGCTGCTTGTTGAAGTTCGACAACCATGTCGGACCCCGCAGTTGGGTGCGAGAGACAGGGAACCGATGGGTGCCTTCCCATATGGCAACCCGGCGCTTGATGACGAAATCCCGGAAGGCATGAACGAACAACCCGAGACGTCCACGCACGTCACTTCGGAAGCTAACAGGATCCACTAGTGCGGTCGTCAACGTATCCCTTGGTGCGGTATCCTGTCGTTCTTCCACGTGAGATCTGGTGACGAGTGAATCCACATAGCCGGACGTCGGGATGACATCCTCTTCGCGAGGGAATATCCACTCAGCACGGAATGGCAGCTCAGGGAACAGGACAGTGATCTTCATCGTGACGATGGCGACCCGGTTCAGTTTCTTGGCGGACCAAGGCGCAATGTCGCTTGTAGCGAAAGCCACAGGGGCGCGCCGACCAGGAATGAAGACAGCATCCGGATCAAACGGGGCCACGGGGAGCATACCTGGCAAAGAAGAGTTAGGAGAAGCGGGGATCAAGACAGATCCAGGGGATCCGCCACCATGAGGTGATCCCCCTCCACCATCGCTACCCGACCCATCGTCACTGTCGATCTGGATCGCGGATCCCACAGTACCGGTCCCGGATCCGGGCGCGCCAGCGACTTGCGGGGGTGGTGTCGAGAGAGATCTCCGTCGGGCTTCGGATCTGGATTGGGACAAGGCCCATCGCGTGTCTTCCTCCAAGGCATCATCAGCGACTCGGGCTTCCTCTGAATCCTCCGGACTTTCGGCGTCGTCATCGTCATCATCGTCATCGTCGTCAGGGCTGAAAAGAATAATGGCCGGTAGAAAGTGTACGCTTCGAGGACGATCGGATGGGAGGCCCCGAGCCGTCGGACAAATCCAATCCCTCTTCCTCGTCATCCTCCGAGCTGCCGAGTATACAACCAGTGAGGATGACACGGTTGGCCTTCCCCTTCCCGGATCCAGTTCCGACAGTCGGAGAGCCTGTAGAAGCCGGTCGGGGAACGGTAGACACCGTCACCGAAGGGCCAGCAGTGGATCCCAACTGAGACGAACTGGACTTCGATGAGGATGTGGCTAACCCCATCGTAGGAGGAGCAATTGCCGTGGATCCAGTTGAAACCACTGCCTGGGACGACGGCGCGACCGTGGATCCGGTCTTGGACGCCGATCCCGACTTTGATACAGCGACGGATCCAGCCTTGGCAGTCGATCCGGACTTGGATGCCGTGGATCCCGTCTTGGATGCAGCAACGGATCCAGTCTTGGGTCCAGATCCAGTTTTTGACGCAGTAGCAGTGGATCCAGCCTTGGATCCCACTCCCGCTTTGGACGCTGATGCCGACTTGGATGTAGCGGTGGATCCGGACTTGGATTCAGCACCAGACTTCGATGGGGAGGCGGATGGCTTGGACGTGGATGTGGATCCCGCTTTGGAGACTGTTTTAGAGGCCGAACCGGTTTTGGGCGTGGCCTAGGGAGAAACTCGGGCCTGCTTGTGGGGCCGGGGGGATTCAGTACCAGGAGCAGGGGATGTACTACGCGGCCGTTTCGCGGCCGACGGACCCGCCCCACTTGGAGACTACGGAGCATCTGAGACACCAGCGGCAGGAGATGATCCAGCCAAGGGAGAGAGTGAAACCGAAGATCCAGGGGGAGGAGAAAGGGAATCTTAGATAGGAGCGGCCACCAAAGTCAGTCGTCGACGCGCCAAATCCCGTTCCGATAAACCGCGATCGCGCTCTAGAACCAGCTGCTGGTGCTGAGCATGAGCAGCACCGAGCTGATCCCGTAGTTTTGTTGCAGTGGCATCAGCATCCTTCAATTTGTCATCTGGATCGACATAACGAGTGAATATGGGATTACCTGGAGGAAACAAAAGAGGATCTACGTACTCATGCAACGGAGCTTGGATTCTAGTTCCGTTTGCGCTCTCTTAGCATCTGTCCATTCGGCGGCCGCCTTGTCACGCTGGAGCTCGGTATTTGCCAGCTTGGCCTGGATCTCGTCGCGAACTTGAGTCATGCGTACGAATTCTTCAAGCGGTAATCTCGCCCAGCCGACGCTTTCTCGAGCGACTCCTTGGTGTCTTTCAGTTCCTCAGAAAGACGAGCCAGAGCAACATCCGGCGACGAGGGAGGTGGATTCGGCGCGGGGGGGCCCTCCACGCGCCGACCCCAATGTAGATCCGCCATAAGCGGATCCCACATAGTCGTTAGTCACCACCTCTTCTTCAGTCAGGCGCAACTCGTCGCGGAGCCTATCCAAGCTCGCGTCAGCAGCCGCGCTAGCGATTTGGGAATCTTCCAGATCCCGCTCGAGGTCGTGGATCCGGGATTGGAGCTGGTGGATCTCGGATCCGGCGAGCGCCATCACCCCAAGGAGATGGTCGTTGTCGTCTCGCATGCCATGCCGTTGACGGGAGGCGCGATCCAGCCGTCCAGTCAAGTCGCGGATCTCGACCGCTTGATCGGCCAACAAGAGTCGCAAATCCTGTGAACGAGAGGCCGCACGGTGCTCCCACCCTTGGATCTCCATAGCCTGGTCATGGACCTGGGCTCACAAAGTTTGGAGTTGAGTGGCGTGCGAAGACGTGGATAGTGACTGGTAGGCCTGCTGAGCCGCCGCCGCGCGTTGAGCTTGGTCCCGAGCATCTTGGGCCGTCTGGAGCTCCGTCGTCAAGGCTCGCACCTGATCGGAAAGAACTTGGGCTAAAGCCCGCAGATCGGTGGGCGACATAGAGGGGCAGACCGGCGGAGTGGTGGATGGGGCCTTGCCCGGCGATTTTCTAGTACGCTTGGCGAGAGACAAATGTCACGTAGAGGAGGAAGCTGTTGGAGAAGCAGAACCGCTGGGAGTGTACGTCGTGAACGCTGTTGTGCAGCGCAGACCACGTACAGGAGGCGATTGTGGTGAAGTGGTTTCTCAAAAATAAGAGAATGGACCTAACAATGGGTCACTATCCCGAATCAGTGACAATTTCAAGTGATTAGAGAGGATTTGGATCACCAGGCAGGGAGTCACGTTGCCTGAGGTGGATTGGCCATGACGAGCGGCATCACGTATGAGCCGACGATGGATCTGGTATGGGTGACGTATGGGAAGGCAAGATCCACCATGGGAAGACTCGGATTCATCCTCACCGGAGTTCGCTTGGGGGGATATGGGATATATTATGTATGTGTGGATCGAGTGTGGATCATATGAAGGAATGATGGTATGTGTCATCTGAAGGTAGATCTGGTATCAGCGCTTAACGAGAAGTCAAGATCCATCACGATATGTCCCAGATATACTTCCGAGTTCGGATCCAAGGAGGTGAGGATCCCGCATAGAGTGGTCTGGAACCAGGATATGGGGATGGTGGATGCAGTGGATCTCGAACTTTCGTGGGGTGATGAAGACCACAACCGGTCGTAAGACAATGTTGGGAGATTGGAGGGCTCAGATCCATGACGGGTGTACACTTGCAGTGAGGTGGATTAAGGTGGCCTGGATCCGGACAAGTGTACCCATAATGTGACGACCATAATGATTACGCCATGGATCCGGTAGATCTGATGTTGCCAGAAGTGGCAGAGAAGATGTTAAACTAGGACGCTCGGCGAGTTTGAATCTGGTACGAGCCGAGCGTTCTAGGTATTGCATTTATGCATTTGTGAACAAGACATCGCTAGTGTGAAGAAGTGCTTTCTCAGAAATAAGAGAATGGGCCCGGCAAGGGTCACTATCCCGAATCAGTGACAATTGCAAGTGATTAGAGAGGATTTGGATCATCCGGCGCGGATGCAAGTTGCCTGAGGTGGATTGGCCATGATGAGCAGCACCCCGTATGAGACGACGATGGATCTGGTATGAGTGATGTACAGGAAGGCAAGATCCACCAAGGAATATCTCGGATCCACCCTTACCTGGGTTCACTTGGGTGGATATGGGATATACTATGTAACGGTGGGTCGAGTGTGGATCCTATGAAGGCATGGTGGTAGGTGTCATCTGAAGGTGGGTCTAGTAGCCACGACTAATGAGAAGTCAAGATCCACCGTGAGGTGTCTCGGATCCAAGGAGGGGAGGATCCCGCATAGAGGGACCTGGATCCGGGATACAGGGATGATGGATGCAGTGGATCTCGAACTTTCGTGGGACAGTGGAGATCACAGACGGTTGCGAGATGATGTTGGATGATTGGAGAGCTCAGATCCATAACGAGTGCAAACTTACAGTGAGGTGGATCAAAGTGACCTGGATCCGGATGAGTGTACCCATAATAGGGTGACTATAATGATTATGCCATGGATCCGGTGGATCTGAGGATAATACAGCTGGGATGATGGATCAAGGAGAGAAAGGACATGTAGCCGAACCTGGTAAGGGATTTAACAGGTAAAATACATAGAAAGTAGAAATCCAGGCAGGTATAGGCTTAAGAATCAATACAGACTTCTATTTGCACAGTAACACGCAAGTGCCTTCCTGCCCTCAAGAATCGGAGCTACATTGGCTGCGAGCTCGGAGAGGTTGGGAATCGCGAATCTAGTGTTGGTAGTGATAACTGGATAATACATTGGCCAGATCCTACGACCTAGTGAGCGTTTCCTTTACACGTGCAGATCCGACAGGTTAACCGGATTTACTTCTTGGCCGGGTATACCCAAGAAGATCTCAACTCTCAAGATCCCGTCACAGGAGGCGGCAAGTACGACGCAAAGGCAAGGGAACACACCCGCAAGGCAACCCTACGGCCAGATCCACGATCTAGGCCCTGGATCCACTTAAGCTCGAATATTCGCTTAAGGTCCAGACCCAACCACGGACGCAGAGCGAAGGTTTTACCACTGCTGCTCCACCCCATCCCACGTCTCGCCAAGAAACTCAAGCTTCCCCACTTGAACTCTTCAAAAGTTACCGAGAGAGCAAGATCCCGCCCTACCGACGGGTACACAAGGTGAGGAAAGTTCAGCAGAACACGGATCATCGGGGACCCCCTCCGTTAGTCGGAATCTGGGCGCAGTTGGTAAGTTGGATCTGGCAATCTTGCAGATTTTGCTGATCCCGCTACACCACAATGGTGCGCGTGCCCGGATCTTTTGGTGACTCGAGATTTCACCGTGAGTCCCAAGAAGATGCTCGAGTGAAGATTGAGCCAGGGGAAGAGGCGTCGTCGGAGATCGGATCGACGAAGACGCTGCTAAATGAAACATGCTCCGCGGATCGATGGAGTCATGGGAGGAACTCTGTCGACGGAAGAGAGGTGGATACGGATCCGGATCTAGAAGAGAAACCTCTCTATCCTCCCCAGGTCCCCTCGGGGACCCCTGTGAATCTTGACGCAAGTCAAGATCCGCTAACAAAACAAGGGAAAGTGAAGGCGAAACGGTATGCATTTGCAGATTCACCGGTTAAGCCAACACTGTACCTAAACCCAAGCCCGCTAGTCGAAGAAAAGAGAAAGAAGACGAATACGAGTAAGACTACGCGGAAGAAGATGCAAGCTCCAGAGTCGGAAGAAGGCCAAGCTGGATCCAGGTCAAGCTGGTCCGACAAGGATCTCGAGTTTGTGTATCGCCACCAAGCTTTACGCGACTTCCTGCATCAAGATCCTGTCATGCAGATCCTGAATCCACGACAGATCGACGATCCAAGGGAACCGGTAAGGGCACCAACGAAAACGGCGAACAAGTTGGTGGCAGTCAAAGATCTATTACGTTTGCTTACGGAGTCAGGCATCGTAGCTGGTGCGTTCGACGCAGAGGATATCTTCGAGCTAGACCTGGATCTCATAGTATCCGCGACGCGGGACCTCTTTGCCAGCGTTAAGTCCATCACCGGAGAAAGGTCGCGCACTGTCGTCGCCAAGGATCAGCCAAGCTGCGTCCTCGAACTACGAATCCGCCGCTGAGGATGAGTCAGACACGTCGTCCGAACCACGACGCATGACTTTAGGACCCTCCGGGCATCCATGCTGGAAGCGCGGGCGAGGAGCCGACGACAGGAAGTCCCTGTGAGCGCGAAGGCTCGGGATCCAGTAGGCCCCACGCGTGATCTGACACAATCCAGCCACGATCGAGCCAGATCCGGCAAGAAGCCAGTGGGATTATCGTCAGATCAGGCTCAAGGTAATCGCCTCACGGATCCGGTCTCGCCAGTGGACCAGACGGCCACAGGCTCTTCCGACACTTCCTCGGGCACCCTGCAGCGACACTTCGAAGCTGCGATGAGTCGTTTCCTGGCCGAACAGGGTATGAGAGCGCCCGTGCCACAAGTGCAAGTGCTCCACGAACATGGAGCACGAGACGTGGAGATGGAGTCCGTGGAGGGAGACAACTCCCATGATGAGTTCGACCCAGATGATCTGGATGGCCCATCCACTTCGTCAGCAGTGGTGGCAACAGCCACAGCCGGGGCAGGTGGATCGTCCATGCTCCAGAGGGTACGGATCTCAGCCATATCGGATCTGAAGGAGTTCACGGGCAAGGATCAAGACGAGGACCGAGCGAGAACATGGATCAGCAAAGTCAAGTCGGCCCTCATGAGAGATCAAGCGTCGGATGCTGAGAAGTGTTTGACCTTTGCGGATCTGCTAGCGGGACCAGCCACGAATTGGTATCGGCAGCTGGGCAGATCCACCATGAACAAGTGGCCAGATTTGCTACGCAGTTTCCAGACCCAGTACTGTGGATTGGGAGTGTCGGTGGCACGACAATACTACCACGCTCGCCGCAGATCGGATGAATCCCCGCTAGAATACCTACATCGACTAAATGTGGCCGGTCTACGGGCCAAGTTGAAGATCAAGGATGGGGGATCCAAGGTACTGCGGGAACACGTGGATCATTTCATCGAGACGGTGGGGGACGTGGATCTGGCCGACAGGCTGACCCTGTTACGACTTCCCGACGCAGACGAACTTGAGGAAGTGCTGCGGGCGGTGGATCGCGCGAAACACCGCCAGAAGAAGGCGGCGGTCGGATCCGGCAAGTATCGCCAAAAGGCTCCGACGCCTACGGCCCCAGCTCGACGTGTCCACCAAGTCACGGCGCCCGACTCAGGAACTGAATCAGGATCCGACGGTTCGGACTCCGACCCTGAAGATTACCGTCGAGTCTGTCTCACTGCGTCCAACGATCGCCCGGCGAAGACCGAAGACAACTCTCGACCGAGGGATACCGTACCCGGGGACCGTGGGATGTACAGATCCCGAGATCTCATGGACGGGACAGCCCAGGTCAGGTGTTCGCAGTGCGGATCCCGGAAGCACACTGAATCTGGATGCTGGAAACATCTGGTCTGTGAGAAGTGTGGCAAGAAAGGTCATCCCGGAGATCATTGCTTCTACGTGTGTCGCGGGTGTGGCGAGATTCACGACGTCGGCAAGTGCCCGATGGAAGAATTCTACAACCAGATCCGCCTATGGTTTGATCCAGCCAAGCACCGAGGGATGTTGCCAGAAGTGGCCGAGAAGATGTTAAACTAGGACGCTCGCCAGGTTTGAATCCGGTACGAGCCGAGCGTTCTAGGTATTGCATTTATGCATTTGTGAACAAGACATCGCTAGATCCAGGTAGCAGGACCCTAGATCCAGTGTCAGTTGCCAAGATCTCTAGTTTGCGCCAAGTGGATGAGTTTGCCAGATCCAAAGTCTCTTCAACCCTGGATCTACACAGAGGAGAGGCACGTGGTTATTGGTAGAAACGCCAACATGGTCGATGGTTTGAGCCTACCAAGGGTGAAGTCACTGCAGATCCACCTAAGGTCTGTCTGGTCACTGGATCCTATGGATCTGAGGATGTTGGATCCATGGATCTGCTAACAGTAGAGTCCCGTGGGTACTGGAAGTACCATGCCCCGGGAAAGTGGTTCGGACAAGCCAAGGTAGGGGGCAAGATCAACAATGAAAAAGCAATCCTACTCCTAGATAGTGGTGCCGAGGTGTCTATACTAGATACCGCCTTTG
Organism: Phytophthora betacei; assembly: GCA_011320135.1. NCBI lineage: Eukaryota > Oomycota > Peronosporomycetes > Peronosporales > Peronosporaceae > Phytophthora > Phytophthora betacei. The sequence goes on from JAANHX010000538.1 coordinate 68,391, forward strand.
CTCGTAAGGTTGGGTGCTAAGTGGATGGGAGTCGGATCCAAGACTGTGTTGGGATTGGTGAAGGCGTGTACCGTACGAATGGGAGAACGCGGATCAAAATCACGCTGGCAGGTTGTTTGGTGTATTGGTTTGACATCTGGGTTGGAGATCTCGCGGGTCAAGACGCCATCCTCGGGATGGATTTCATGGTACCGGCCGGAGTGAGGTTGAATCTAGCGGATGGGACACTTTGTTTCCCTGACGAGATGCGGATCCAGCTCAGCGGACGGCGACCGTTGTATGGAGCAAAGATGAGGATCATAAGGGCGGATAAGACAACCTGGATCGAGCCCGGGGAAACCTGGGAGCTGCCAGACCGGTTAAAGTGGGTGGAACATGAGAAACTGTGGGTCACTCGGGGCGAGAAATGGGTACCTACCGTAATCCAGGGGCCAGGTCGATCAGAATACCTTCAGGTCACGAACGTCAGCGATAAGAGACTATTACTGGACCATTATGAGAAAATCGGGCGATGGTTAGCGAAGGACGGTATCCCTAGGCGACCTGGATATGTGTCAGTGGGGTCCCGCCGCTACAAAGAATGGCAGAATCTGGTGTACGAGGCGACTACCGAGATCGAATCGCTCGGAGAAGTGGAGCCCTCGGCGGAGCCAACTGGCCCCTTGGTGGATCGGCCTTCATATCCAACTCCGCGAAAGATCCTGCAGAGGGATCGACGGGTTGAGATCCAAGCAATGGAGGTTGGATCCAGGACGGGGAACGATCCCCAGAGTCGGCCTTTAGATAACGAAGGGTCGGTGGATGAAGGATTGCAGAGGGCTAAAGCCGAACAGCCGGATCCCGCTGATCCACGAGTGGATCCAGGCTTCCCATGGGATAAATTGCCTGGATCCCTATCGAGAGTGGCAACACTAGTCAAACCAGAACCGTCGGACTTAAACTCGTTAGAGGACCCACTAGATCCAACTGTTGGCCTTCCTGATATCAGGGTACCTGATTCCCCGAAGACAGAAGGGCTGCCAGGCGAGAGAGGGCCGCGGTGTTTGGATCCAATGGTGGATCCTACGAAGACGGAAGATGAGCAAGTCTGTTACCATGAAGGCGGGGATCTACACGCCGAGGATCTGGGAGAAGGCATGGCGGTGACCCCGGAGGTATCACTGACCACAGAGGAGGTCACGATTGATGATATCCAAGTGGATCCAGGGGCGAGTGAACCTGCTAAAGTGGATCGTCTGCGTCAGAAAATCTGGGAGAGTCGACATCTGCTGATTGGTAAAGGTAATGCGTTACCGCCCGCTGCCCGCGGAGTCAAATGTGACATCGATGTCGGTGACGCGAAACCGATCGCTCAGAGGGTGAGGAAGGTGGCGCCTCAGCTCCGAGAAAAACTATCGGATCTGATTAAGGGCCTGCTGCAAGCCAAGATCATCAGTTTCTCAACGTCCCCGTGGGCATCCCCAGTGGTAATCATCATCAAGAAGAACGGGGTGGATATACGTCTGTGCATAGATTACCGGCTGGTTAACGGTCTGACTCGATTGATGGTGTATCCGATGCCTCTAATCAATGAGCTGTTGGAAGATCTGGATAAAGTACTCTGGTACTGCTCTCTTGACATGGCCAGCGGGTTTGGGTAGTTACTATGACGGATCGAGCTCGCCCGATATCCATATTCATCACACCGTTTGGACTGTTCGAGTGGAACCGGATGCCGTTTGGATTGAAGAACGCACCCCAGATCTACCAACGTCTAATCGATAACGCTCTCTATGGATTCACCCGAATACCGGAACCCAAAAGGGGTGGATCCGGGGAAGATCATACGGAAGTAGATCCATTTGAGGCAGGAGAGCCAGGGGATCCTGGAACCCCGTCCGTGCTAGGACGCAGATCTTACATCGACGACATTCTAATCCCGGCGAAATCGTGGGATCCGTTGTGCGAAAGAGTGACATCCCTACTGGAGGCGTGTACTAAGTGGAATCTTTCTATCAGTGTGGTAAAGAGCTATTGGGGGATGCGCAAGGTGGATTACTTAGGCCATCGAGTTTCCAAGGAGGGATTGGAGGCGAATCCTAAGGACCTGTCTTCGTTAGCCGATTTGCCCTTCCCGCAGTCGTTACGGGCGATGCAATCCTTCTTGGGCAGTTTGAACTACTACAGTCGGTTCATCGAGGATTACGCCCTGTTTGCCGCGGTATTGTATGAATTGAGAGAGGTAGATTTTGCCGCGATGACCACTCCAGCTGTCCGGATAAAAATCCAACAAGCTTTGGCCCGAGAGATATCGGATCCACAAAGGAATCCAAGTGGTACGACGCCAGAAGAGGACCTGAAACAGGAGCTGGATCCACCACGGGACCAACAGAGAGAGGATCCAGGCTGGATAGAGACGACGGATCAGAACATGGAAAAGGCAGAATCTCGGTGGATTCGAGCTCAACACGCATTCGTGGAACTGAGGAACAGGATCGCGACCACGCCTATCCTCCGTCATTTCGATCCAGAACGTCAACCTACGGTTATAGTTTATGCCAGCGACTGGGCAGTCTCAGCAGCTCTGGTACAAGAAGATGAGGGGATCTGTCATCCAGTCACCTTCGTCAGCCGGACACTGAAGCCGAATGAATTGAACTACGGAGCGGTGGAGAAAGAGATACTCGCGCTCCTGCGCGTGTTGGATCTGAATTACAACCTGCTAGTGGGAAGATCCATCCGGATCCTGACTCGACACTCTACGTTAGCCTGGCTGTTCAAGTCAGCCGGGTTACAAGGACGTTTGGGACAGTGGGCAGCTTTACTCTCGCCTTGGACGCTGGAGATTGTGAAATGTTCGAAATGGGAAGACGATATCCTGGGAGTCTTGGCCGCGAGCATCACACCTCGAGCTAAGATGGATGAAGCGCTGACAAGGATCGCTCCTAAGAAAGAACCCAAATGCCGGATCCAGATCCCAATCCCGACGGTACAGGTGGATGAGGATCTGTACGTCCTGAGCTTCGATGGATCCGCTCGTGTACGACGCGGAGGAGGAGCATACAGCGCAATACTGTGGAGACTGCCCGGATGGGAAGTTGTACGAGCCAGATCCACTTACGCAGAAGGCCTCACCGTCAATGAGGCGGAGTATAACGGACTCCTTCTGGGTTTGGATTTACTAAAGGGACAAGATCCCAAAAAGGCTGGTTATTTGTGGGGATTCAAATTTGGTAATCAGACAGGTGCGAGGCGAGATTGACTGCAAGGCCCCGGCCCTAACACTGTTACGGCAGAAAGTGATGATCCACCTGCGTGGATGGTTGAATCACGAGTTGGTGCATGTCAAGCGAGATTGGAATGCCAGTGCAGACAGCTTGGCCAGTTCCGCTTTACGGAATCAATGTGGTGTCGAAGTGGATAGAGAGGCCGAGCATCAGGATCTCGTTACGTTGAACCGACTAGACGAAGTGGTGGTAGTGGGATCCGGGAAAAAGCCAGTACAGGTGATAGCCGTCACTAGGTCCAGAGGAAGGGTTGGATCCAACCCCCAAATTCTCGAGGAAACATTTGTGAAGAGAGTCCGCATCGAGCGGATCCTTAAAGCACAGAACGAGGAAGCGTGGATCCTAGGACTAAAGAAGTATCTGATGGGGGATGTACGAGACCTGAGTCGGGAAGATGCCAAATCCTACAGCATTATCGCTACGGATTACGCGGTGGATCTGAATGACTTGCTGTTCTATTGCCCCCCTACGAAGAGAGTCAACGAGGATCGGGATGGATTGATGAGACTGGTGATGCCAGAAACCTTGCAACAGGATGTCCTACACCACTACCATGCTAGCCTGGAAGGCGGACATCAGGGTATTGGTCGGACCTACCAACGGATCCGGGAATGTTTCCACTGGAGAGGACTATTCAAGAGCGTACAACGATATGTCGGTGAATGCGTGGATTGTGAGACAGGCAAGGGCAGGCCCACAATCGAAGGGGAGTCACCTGGGAATATCCAAGCGACTTACCCTTTCCAAATCATAGCCATGGATCATATCCCCTCGTTGCCCAAGTCGTTTAAAGGAAACACAGAATTGTTGATTTGGTGGACCTGTTTACCGGATACGTGGTAGCCAAAGATAGTGCGTCTAGAACTGCGCAGACCATTGCCGAATCGTACGAGGAGTGCGTTTTCCGAAGATTTGGAGCTAGCGAGATGATTAGACATGATCGGGAGCCAGGCTTTATGTCTGATTTCTTTCGAGCATTCAACCGGATCCTGGGGCAGCGACAGCGAGCAACCATGGCATATCGTCCCCAAGCTAACGGGTCGGCCGAGCGCATGGTACAGACGATCACGAGAGCACTCAAGATGTACGTCCAGGATTTGGATCAGAGGGATTGGGATGAGTACGCAGAACGGCTCCCCTTCGCGATGAACACCGCCCAAGACAGGATCCGGGGTGACACACCATTTAACTTGGTACATGGGTGGGATCCCAAATCCACCCTGGAAGCGGCCATCCCAGTATGCAGCACCAAGAAGAGAAACCGAGATCCAAGGCGATGGCGATACCAAGTCCAGAAATACTACCGGCAAGCTAGATCCCAGGTGAACGAACGACTGCGGAGTGCAATACAGGATCGAGCGGATCGACACAGCGAAGATGCCCGTCCACATCAAATCCAAGTGGGATCGCAGGTGTGGCTTTATTTGGATCGAGTGAAAGAAGGGTACGCCCGCAAACTGGCCCATCTATGGCATGGACCGTTCCGGGTGAGCGAGAAGATTGGAGAACACGCGGTAAGGCTGGAAACGGCAGGTACCGAATATCGCCTGTTCCCTGTAGTACACGTATCCAAGCTGAAGTTGGTCAAAGAATATCCGGATCGGCCGCAGATCCGTCTTTCGGTGGATGGATCCGATCGCGTCGACTTCGACGATGTCCTCCTACCGGAGGATAGTTGGAATGTGGATCTCGAAGCCGACGAGTTCGAAGTCGAGAAGATCACCAATATGAGGTCGGGGAAACGAACTAGATACGGACGGATTTACCGTGAATTTCTGGTGTATTGGCGTGGATATGACGAACCCAGTTGGGTAGACGTGGCAGATCTGAACTGTGGAGCATTACTCTATGATTTCTTGAGGAATCGTACGAATCGTAACAGATTCGGCGTGATGCAGTCTCATGAAGAAGAGTAGGGAAGGGACCTAATGGATGTGAGTTGGTCATGTCGATGAGAGGATGAAGAAGGGCCCACAGGAAGGGTGTGGGCCAGGAGGAGGAGGATCGCTGATGTGAGTTGGTCACATCGGAAAGAAAGAGAAGACGAATCTACAGGGGAAGGGTGGATTAGGAGGAAGGAGTGAATGTTTATGCATAAGAGTGACGTTTTACGTGCGAGGAGCCCTGTTTGATCTCAAGCACGAGCTTTCAAGGGCCCCAACTATACTGACCCAATTGATCCTGGGTCATTGGCGCTAGATCCGGATGAAATCCAGGCGCAGATCCAACCGGATCCGTGGATCCCGCCCAGATCCAGGTGTACACTGAAAGGGTGGATCCCGCCCAGATCCAGGTGACTAGATTTCTCAACCAACGAGGGAATGTTATAGACATATTCAAGTAAGAGAGTGTGGATTATAATAGCTTATGCAAAAGGGCTAACTCGGCCCAGTTTCCAGTCACTAGTTACTGCTACGAAATGAATCCACGAAGACTGAAACTGGGGGCGTGGCGTCAAAGAGTGATGAGGATCAGGTAGTCTTGGGCTGAACGTTGAAAAACTTGCCCACCAGACGCTGGATCTGGCGTCCTGGGTGTTGGCTCAGGTCCCCGCGAAACTGGATACGCCAAGGCTCGGCTTCGTCGATCTCTCGCAAGGCTTTAAGTAGGTTCGTGGGTTCTGAGCGATGGAGGTTGGGATCCTCCAAGTTTGCTTGGCGGGATACGGATCCCGGAAACCAAGCTACCTTATCCCCGCGTCGGGGAAGATGCAAGAAGGATGGATCCAACAAAATATCCACGTCACATCAACCGTCCTGAATTGCCAACACGAGGATCACAAGGACTCTCTTCCAAGCTCGGCCAGCATGGCTACGTCGGTTACCACGCTGCTTGTTGAAGTTAGACAACCAAGTCGAACCCTGCAGTTGATTCCGAGAGATGATGAACCGGTGAGTGCCCTCCCATATAGCAACTCGGTGCTTGGAGGCGAAATCCCGGAACGCCCGAACAAATACCCCGAGTCGACCACGCACATCACCCCTGAAGCTAACCGGATCCACCGGTGTGGTGACCAGCGTATCCCACGGGGCAGCACTTGTCAGTTCTTCCACGAGAGGTCTGGTGACGAGCGAACCCAGGTACCCGGCCCTCGGGATGGCGTCCGCCGTCCGAGGGAATATCCACTCATCTCGAAAAGGCAACTCAGGGAACAGGACCGTGATCTTCATTGAGATGACCGCGACCCGGTTCAACTTCTTGGCGGACCAAGGCTCGATGTCTCTGGTAGCAAAGGCCACAGGAGCACGTCTACCAGGAATGAAGGCGGCATCCGGACCGAACGGAGCCACGGGGAGCATCCCTGGCAGTGATGAGTTAGGGGGAGCTGGGATCAAGACAGATCCTGGGGATCCGCCGCCATGAGGCGATCCTGGGGAACCGCCACCATAGGGCGATCCTGGAGATCCACCACCATGAGGTGACCCCCCTCCACCGGATCCGGGGGACCCGCCACCAGGCGACCCCCCTCCACCAGATCCAAGGAGTCCGCCACCACGAGGCGACCCCCTTCCACCATCGCTACCCGATCCGCCGTCACTGTCGACTTGGATCGCGGATCCCGCAGTGTCGCCTCCGGATCCGGCTGTGCCAGCGACTTGTGGAGGCGGCGTCGAGAGGGATCTCCGCCGGGCTTCAGATCGAGATTGGGATAGAGCCCGTCGCTTGTCTTCCTCCAAAGCATCCTCAGCGGCTCGAGCCTCCTCCGAATTCTCCGGACTTTCATCGTCGTCGTCATCGTCCTCATCGCCCAGAGTGAAGGGATACGGGCCGGAGGACGACGTACGTTTCGATGACGGTCGGATAGGAGGTCCTGAACCGTCGGACCAGTCGGATTCCTCATCCTCGTCGTCCTCCGAGCTGCCAAGTCCACATCCAGGGGGAATGACACGTTTGGCCTTCCCCTTCCCGGGTCCAGTACGGGCCGGCGGAGGGCTGATGGAAGTGGGCTGGGGAACGGCGGACGTCGTCACCGAAGGACCAGCGGTGGATACCGTCTTGGCAGTGGATCCGGCCTTGGATTTCACTCCCGCTTTGGACGTAGCAACGGATCCAGGCTTGGACGCCGTAGACCCAGTCTGGGGCCCAGATCCAGACTTGGACGCCGTAGCGGATCCAGTTTTGGACACCGAGGTAGATGTGGATCTAGCGGCGGATCCAGACTTGGATCCTGCTCCCGACTTCGAGGGGGAAGCGGAAGTCTTGGACGCGGATGTGGATCCCGCCTTGGACGCAGAGGTGGATCCCGCTTGCGTAGACGATTTAGAGACCGGAGTCGTTTTGGGTTTGGCTTTCGGGGAAGCTTGAGCTTGCTTACGGGGACGGGGGGATCCGGTGCTAGGAGCGGGAGACGCACTACGCGGACGTTTCGCCACTGATGGATCTGCCCCACTTACAGACGGGAGAGGAGCGGAGACGCTGGCAGTACGAGAAGGTCCCGACAAGGGAGGAAGGGGATCCGAAACGGCAGCTGTCACCAGTGCCAGGCGTCGACGAGCCAAATCCCGCTCCGATAAGCCACGATCGCGCTCCAGGGCCAGCTGTTGCGGCTGAGTTTGGGCTGCAGCGAGTTGATCCCGGGGTTTCGCGGCGGTCGCATCGGCTTCTTTCAATTTGTCGCCTGGATGGACAATAACGAGTGAATATGGAGTCACTAGCAAGGACTAAAAGAGGATCCACGTACTCGTGCGGCGAAGCTTGGATTCCAGCTCTGTTTGTGCACGCTTGGCAGCCGCCCACTCGGTAGCCGCCTTGTCCCGCTGGAGTTCGCTGTCCGCCAGTTTCGCTTGGATCATGCCGCGTAATTGAGTTATACGCACGAACTCCTCGAGCGCGTACTCTCGTCCGGCAGACGCTTTCTCGAGCGACTCCTTGGTATCCTGCAACTCCTCAGCAAGCTGAGCCAGAGCTACATCCGGCGACGAGGGAGGTGGATTTGGCGCGGGAGATCCTCCACGCGCCGACCCTAAGGTGGATCCGCCATGGGTGGATCCCACATAGTCGTTGGTCACCACCTCCTCTTGGGTCAGACGCAACTCGTCACGGAGCCGGTCCAAGCTCGCATCCGCAGCGGCCCCAGCAGTCTGGGAGTCCCCCAGATCCCGCTCGAAGTCGCGGATCCGGGATTGGAGCTGGTGGATCTCAGATCCAGCGAGTGCCATCTCCCTAAGGAGATGGTCGTTGTCATCTCGCATAACGTCTCGTTGACGGGAGGCGCGATCCAGCCGTCCGGTCAGGTCGCGGATCTCGACCGCCTGATCAGCCGACAAGAGTCGCAGGTCCTGCGACCGAGAGGCCGCACGGTGCTCCCATCCCTGGATTTCCATAGCCTGGTCATGGACTTGGGCCCGCAAGGTCTGAAGTTGGGTAGCGTGTAGGGACGCAGCTTGGTCTTGGGCATCTTGAGCCGTCTGGAGCTCCGCCGTCAGGGTTTGCACCTGATCGGAAAGAGCCTGGGCTAGAGCCTGCAGATCGGTGGGCGACATGGAAGACGGACTGACCGGAGGTGTGGTGGATGGGGCCTTGCCCGACGATTTGTCGGTACGCTTGGCGGGAGACATGTGTCGCGAAGGGGAGAAAGCGGTTGTGGATGCTGGTAATGCACGCCGTGAGCGCTGTTGTGCAGCGCCGACAACGTACAGGAGGCGATTGTGGTGAAGTGTTTTCTCAGAAATAAGAGAATGGGCCTGACGCGGGGTCACTATCCCGAATCAGTGACAATTTCAAGTGATTAGAGAGGATTTGGGTTGGTGGCACGGATGCAAGCTGCCTGTGGTGGATTAGCCATGACGAGCGGCACCCCGTATGGAATGACGATGGATCTAATATGAGCGATGTACAGGAAGACAAGATCCACCAAGACTTATCTCGGATCCACCCTTACCTGGATTCACTTAGATGGATATGGGATATACTATATATAAGAGTGGATCGAGTGTGGATCCTATGAAGGAAGGATGGTAGGTGCCCTCTGAAGGTGGATCTAGTAGCCACGGCTAATGAAGAGTCAAGTTCCACCGCGAGGTACCCCGGATCCCATACTTCCAAGTTCGGATCCATGGAGGAAGGATCCCGCCTTGAGGGACCTGGATCCAGGGTATAAGGATGATGGATGCAGTGGATCTCGAACTTTCGTGGGACCAAGGAGATCACAGAAGGTTGCAAGATGATGTTGAATGATTGGAGAGCTCGGATCCACGGCGAATGTACCATTACAGCGAGGTGGATCCAAGCGACCTAGATCCGGATGAGTGTACCCATAACAGGGTGACCATGATGATTACGTCATGGATCCGGTGGATCTGAAGATAATACAGCTGGGATGATGGGTCAAGGGAAGAAGGGACATGCAGCCGAGCCTGGTAAGGGATTTAGCAGATGAAAGACATAGAAGGTAGAAATCCAGGCAGGTAAAGCCTTAAATATCAATACAGACTCCAATTTGCACAGTGACACGCAAGTGCCTTCCTGCCCTCAAGAACCGGAGCTACATTGGCCGTACGAGCTCGGAGAAGGTTGGGAATTGCGAATCTAGTGTTGGTAGTGATAACTGGATAATACATTGGCCAAATCCTACAGCCTAGTGAGCTTTTCCTTTACTTGTGCAGACCCGACAGGTTAACCGAATTTACTACTTGGTCGGTTACACCCTAGAGGCTCTCAACTTTCAAGATCCCGTCACAGGAGGCGGCAAGTACGACGCAAAGGAACTACAAAGGCAAGGGAACACACCCGTAAGGCAACCCTACGGCCAGATCCACGATCTAGGCCCCGGATCCATAAGCTCGAATATTCGCTTAGGATTCGGAACAATCCACGGACGCAGAGTGAAGATTTTCCACTGCTGCTCCACCCCATCCCCACGTCTCGCCAAGACACTCAAGCTTCACCACTTGAACTCTTCGGAAGTTACCGAGAGAGCAAGATCCCGCCCTACCGACGGGTACACAAGGTGAGGAAAGTTCAGCAGAACACGGATCATCGGGGGACCCCCTCCGTTAGTCGGTGTCTGGGCGCAGTTGGTAAGTTGGATCTGGCAATCTCGCAGATTTGGCTGATCCCGCTACACCACAATACTAAGTTATTTATCCAAAGGACACTTACAGCCCAAGACCAGGGCTCAAAGTTAATATCTTAACTTTATGCTTCAAAACCAGAAGTCTTTTATTTACTATGATTGCGGCCAAGCCGCCTAGGGGTAAATGTATCTCTTTAACTATCTAGCATTGTTAAACCTAATCAAATGCATAACGTGTGGCTTTCGGCCAACGTACTGAGAGACCTTGTTAACTCTCCAACTTATGTACTGAGCGTTTGTTAACTCTCCGGGTACTTCGTACCCCTGTGTGTTCCACACCATGTAACCCAGTTACACTCTCCCCCACTAAGATGAGAACATTCCGTTTTCGAAACTGTCCTCAGCGAGGTCACGTCTTGTTAAGACGGCGGAGGTTACTACACCTCACACCAGCGTTGTACAGCTCCGTGAGCTCACAAACGCCTACGCATCGTTGATGCCCAACTTCTCGTCGTCGGCCCACGGCCCAATGCTCCAAGCGCAGCGCGCATCTTGCTCTCAAGCGGTCTCAGACCTACGCTCGCGCTCCGCGCCTACTCCAAGAGCTGCAAACCGCTTAGAGCAATGCTCTTGACTCATTCGAGTCGTCGACAACAGCTCAGCGGTTGAACACTCGCTTCACAAGCGATAGGTCGGTGGTTCGAACCCACTAGGGCACAGCCCTCTCGTTTCATGAACGATTGTTCACGCTTGGACAAGCTTAAGGACAACACCCTTTTAGCTCAATGGTTGAGCGTTGGCTTTGAGAGCCACAGGTCGGTGGTTCGAGCCCACCAGGGCACAGCCCTGTCGCTCCATGAACGATTGTCCACGCTTGGACAAGCTTAAGAGCAATCCGCTTTTAGCTCAGTGGTCGAGCGTTGGCTTAGGAAGCCACAGGTCGGAGGTTCGAACCCACCAAACACAGCCCTCTCGTTCCATGACCTGTTGTCCTTGAATGGACAAGCTTAAGGGCAACGCCCTTTCAGCTCAGTGGTCGAGCGCTGGCTTTGGAAGCCACAGGTCGGTGGTTTAAATCCACCCGGGCACAGCCCTCTCATACCATGAATAGTCCGTTCTCGGACTGACGTACGGGCATCGCCCTTATAGCTCAATGGTAGAGCTCCGGCCTGTCAAGCCAAAGGCCAGTGGTTCGATCCCCGTCCGGGACACCACTTTCGCTGTTACAGCGCATCCACATTTGGATCATGCTCATCGAGCAAGTTGTTTCAAAACAACTATGCGTCTATCTAGACGCTTGTGCCTGAACCTTGTTCAGCACAACACGAAGCACCTGCTTCCTTCGGGACCATGTCCCTATCATCACGAGATCTCTCCACCTCCTGCTTCCGCTGCGAGCACCGCTCATACGGCTGCGGCCACTGGTCAGAGCCTGAGCTCGACTACTGATCTAATAGCTCCCCACTCTAGTGGGAGGCGCCCAGCGCCTGGCGACGCTGTCGCACGCCATGGTGGTGCTTCGGCACATGATGTGCCCGGTCGTAAGCGTCAACGACGTCAGGGCAATCTTGCCGGAGGATAACCTCAAACTCCCATGAGTTCTGTGAGTGAGGGTAACCCCTCCACTTCACCAAGTACTGGGTACGACCCTGGCGTCTACGCCACGCCACAAGGCGTTCCACGTGAAAGTGGAGCTCACCATGCTCATCAAGCAGAGCAGGAGGAGGCCTTGCCTCAGCTGGGCTCTCGCGGGGAGAGTCAGCACTTGCCGGAACGGCGTCTGCGTCCATACGATGCCGGCGTCCACGACGCGAATGTTCACGTTCACCGCCCATCGGTCGATCTCGAAGAGATGATCCACCTTGTGGATAGGTTAGAGCCACCACTGTTGCCTCACAACCAGGTCTCGGACCTTGAGCGTCCAGTCGCTCGGCTGAACGTTCAGCTTGCCTTGCTCCTGCATCTCGAGCACTTCGCTCCGCGACTTGTGGCTCTGCCACATGCTGTTGATCAGTCATATGTGGATCCACCACTTGCTGTCGCTCAGCCTCCCGTGGCTCTACCACCTGCTGCCCTGCAGCTGTCCGTGGTCCAGCCACCGTTGGTGCCAACGCCTCCGCGCTCACCTGAGCAGGGTCTTGATATGGCTTAAGCAAGCCAACATAGAAGACCGGATGCGTGCGCATCTTCTTCGGAAGATTGAGCGTATACGCTAGGCCCTTCCTGGTCACGACCTTGAACGGTCCTATGAACCGAGGTCTTAACTTCGTCTTGAAGACTGCAGACACTGCATGAGTAGGTAGGTTTTTAGCGTTTAATAAAACTTGGTCACCGACCTCAAACCTCTCAACATTGCTTCTGCCCTTGGCATCTGCATGTTCCTTCTGCGTGTCTTGGCTTTCAGCCATAGCGTCGCGTACTTGACGCATTACGCTCAGTCTCAAAGAGACAAAGTCATCGACTTGCTTGCGAACCGCAACAGGGCTGACATCAGCTAGCCGCTCGGCTATCCCTCCCCCATCAAGCCCTGATCCACTGCGTGGCGGCGTCAGTGGGACGCGAGGGTTAGCCAAGCCGTTCACATAGAACGGAGTGTAGCCTGTCGAGGCATGCACTGCATTATTTAATGCGAGCTCAACGAGTGGGAGCATCTGGCTCCAGCGTTTTGGCGCCTCAGCGCATACGCTTCGGAGGATATCCTCCACAACGCGATTCACGCGTTCGGTTTGACCATCGGTCTGCGGATGGTCCGCTGTGGACATGTCCAAACGAGTGCCGAGCACTCTGAAGAGGGACGTCCAGAACTTCGCGGTGAAGCGCGGGTCTCGATCCGAAACAATTGCCTCAGGCAAGCCATGTTGGCGAAAGACTCGGTCTAAAAACAGCAAAGCTGTTCCCTCACCATCAATGGTGTCCGGGACCGCCGCTAAGTGAGCCATCTTGCTCAATCGGTCTACAAAGACCACAATACCCGTGTTTCCCGCCTTATCCTTGGGAAGGCCAAACACAAAGTCCATACTCATAAACTGCCAACATCCCTTGGGGACAGGCAAACTCGCCAATGGCGCTGCCGTGCTCGGCGCGGACTTTGTCCGTTGACACGTCTCACACGTGCGTACATAGGTGCCGACCCACTTATGTGGTGAAGTGCTTTTTCAGAAATAAGAGAATGGGCCTGAGGCGGGGTCACTATCCCGAATCAGTGACAATTTCAAGTGATTAGAGAGGATTTGGGTTGGCTGGCACGGATGCAAGTTGCCTGTGGTGGAATAGCCATGGCGAGCAGCACCCCGTATGGAATGACGATGGATCTAATATGAGCGATGTACAGGAAGACAAGATCCACCAAGACTTATCTCGGATCCACCCTTACCTGGATTCACTTAGATGGATATGGGATATACTATATATAAGAGTGGATCGAGTGTGGATCCTATGAAGGAAGGATGGTAGGTGCCCTCTGAAGGGGGATCTAGTAGCCACGGCTAATGAAGAGTCAAGTTCCACCGCGAGGTACCCCGGATCCCATACTTCCAAGTTCGGATCCATGGAGGAAGGATCCCGCCTTGAGGGACCTGGATCCAGGGTATAAGGATGATGGATGCAGTGGATCTCGAACTTTCGTGGGACCAAGGAGATCACAGAAGGTTGCAAGATGATGTTGAATGATTGGAGAGCTCGGATCCACGGCGAATGTACCATTACAGCGAGGTGGATCCAAGCGACCTAGATCCGGATGAGTGTACCCATAACAGGGTGACCATGATGATTACGTCATGGATCCGGTGGATCTGAAGATAATACAGCTGGGATGATGGGTCAAGGGAAGAAGGGACATGCAGCCGAGCCTGGTAAGGGATTTAGCAGATGAAAGACATAGAAGGTAGAAATCCAGGCAGGTATAGGCTTAAGAATCAATACAGTCATCAATTTGCACAGTAACACGCAAGTGCCTTCCTGCCCTCAAGAATCGGAGCTACATTGGCTGTACGAGCTCCGAGAAGGTTGGGAATTGCGAATCTAGTGTTAATAGTGATAACTGGATAATACATTGGCCAGATCCTACAACCTAGTGAGCTTTTCCTTTACTCGTGCAGATCCGACAGGTTAACCGAATTTACTACTTGGTCGGTTACACCCTAGAGGCTCTCAACTTTCAAGATCCCGTCACAGGAGGCGGCAAGTACGACGCAAAGGAACTACAAAGGCAAGGGAACACACCCGCAAGGCAACCCTACGGCCAGATCCACGATCTAGGCCCCGGATCCATAAGCTCGAATATTCGCTTAGGGTTCGGAACCATCCACGGACGCAGAGTGAAGATTTTCCACTGCTGCTCCACCCCATCCCCACGTCTCGCCAAGACGCTCAAGCTTCACCACTTGAACTCTTCGGAAGTTACCGAGAGAGCAAGATCCCGCCCTACCGACGGGTACACAAGGTGAGGAAAGTTCAGCAGAACACGGATCATCGGGGGACCCCCTCCGTTAGTCGGTGTCTGGGTGCAGTTGGTAAGCTGGATCCGGCAATCTCGCAGATTTTGCTGATCCCGCTACACCACAATGGTGCGCGTGCCCGGATCTTTTGGTGACTCGGGATTTCACCGTGAGTCCCAAGAAGATGCTCAAGTGAAGATTGAGCCAGGGGAAGAGGCGTCGTCGGAGGTCGGATCGACGAAGACGCTGCTGAATGAAACAAGATCCGCGGATCGATGGAGTTTTGGGAGGAACTCTGTCGACGGAAGAGAGGTGGATCCGGATCTAGAAGAGAAACCTCTCTATCCTCCCCAGCTGAATGAAACAAGATCCGCGGATCGATGGAGTTTTGGGAGGAACTCTGTCGACGGAAGAGAGGTGGATCCGGATCCGGATCTAGAAGAAAAACCTCTCTATCCTCCCCAGGTCCCCTCGGGGACCCCTGCGGATCTTGCCGCAAGTCAATATCCGCTAACAAAACAAGGGAAAGTGAAGGCGAAACGGTACGCATTTGCAGATTCACCGGTTAAGCCAACATCGTACCTAAACCCAAGCCCGCTAGTCGAAGAAACGAGAAAGAAGACGAAGATGAGTAAGACTACGCGGAAGAAGATGCAAGCTCCAGAGTCGGAAGAAGACCAAGCTGGATCCAGGTCAAGCTGGTCCGACAAGGATCTCGAGTTTGTGTATCGCCACCAAGCTTTACGCGACTTCCTGCATCAAGATCCTGTCATGCAGATCCTAAATCCACGACAGATCGAAGATGCAAGGGAACCGGTGAGAGCACCAACGAAAACGGCGAACAAGTTGGTGGCAGTCAAGGATCTATTACGTTTGCTTACGGAGTCAGGCATCGTAGCTGGTGTGTTCGGCGCAGAGGATATCTTCGGGCTAGATCTGGATCTCATAGCATCCGCGACGCAGGACCTCTTTGCCAGAGTTAAGTCCATCACCGGAGAAAGGTCGCGCACTATGGATCCAGTGTCATCGCCGAGGATCAGCCAAGCTGCGTCCTCGAACTACGAATCCGCCGCTGAAGATGAGTCAGACACGTCGTCCGAACCACGACGCATGACTTTAGGACCCTCCGGGGCATCCATGCTGGAAGCGCGGGCGAGGGTCCGAAGACAGGAAGCCCCTGTGAACGTGAAGGCTCGGGATCCAGTAGGCCCCACGCGTGATCTGACACAATCCATCCAGGATCGAGCCAGATCCGGCAAGAAGCCAGTGGGATTATCGTCAGATCAGGCTCGAGGTAATCGCCTCACGGACCCTGTCTCGCCAGTGGACCAGACGGCCGCAGGCTCTTCCGACACGTCCTCGGGCACCCTGCAGCGGCACTTCGAAGCTGCGATGAGTCGTTTCCTGGCCGAACAGGGTATGAGAGCGTCCGTGCCACAAGTGCAAGTGCTCCACGAACATGGAGCACGAGACGTGGAGATGGAGTCCGTGGAGGCAGACAACTCCCATGATGAGTTCGACCCAGATGATCTGGATGGTTCATCCACTTCGTCAGCAGTGGTAGCAACAGCCACAGCCGGGGCAGGTGGATCGTCCATGATCCAGAGGGTACGGATCTCAGCCATATCGGATCTGAAGGAGTTCACGGGCAAGGATCAAGATGAGAACCGAGCGAGAACATGGATCAGCAAAGTCAAGTCGGCCCTCATGAGAGATCAAGCGTCGGATGCTGAGAAGTGTTTGACCTTTGCGGATCTTCTAGCGGGGCCAGCCAGGAACTGGTATCGGCAGCTGGGTAGATCCACCAGGAACAAGTGGCCAGATTTGCTGCGCAGTTTCCAGACCCAGTACTGTGGATTGGGAGTGTCGGTGGCACGACAATACTACCATGCTCGCCGCAGATCGGATGAATCCCCGCTGGAATACCTACATCGACTAAATGTGGCCGGTCTACGGGCCAAGTTGAAGATCAAGGATGGGGGATCCAAGGTACTGCGGGAACACGTGGATCACTTCATCGAGACGTTGGGAGATGTGGATCTGGCCGACAGGCTGACCCTGTTACGTCTTCCAGACGCAGATGAGCTCGAAGAAGTGCTGCGGGCTGTGGAAAGCGCGAAACACCGCCAGAAGAAGGCGGCGGTCGGATCCGGCAAGTATCGCCAAAAGGCTCCGACGCCCACGGCCCCAGCTCGACGTGTCCATCAAGTCACGGCGCCTGACTCAGGAACTGAGTCAGGATCCGACGGTTCGGACTCCGACCCTGAAGATTACCGTCGAGTCTGTCTCACTGCGTCCAACGATCGCCCGGCGAAGACCGAAGACAACTCTCGACCGAGGGATACCGTACCCGGGGACCGTGGGATGTACAGATCCCGAGATCTCATGGACGGGACAGCCCAGGTCAGGTGTTCGCAGTGCGGATCCCGGAAGCACACTGAATCTGGATGCTGGAAACATCTGGTCTGTGAGAAGTGTGGCAAGAAAGGTCATCCCGGAGATCATTGCTTCTACGTGTGTCGCGGGTGTGGCGAGATTCACGACGTCGGCAAGTGTCCGATGGAAGAATTCTACAACCAGATCCGCCAATGGTTTGATCCAGCCAAGCACAGAGGGATGTTGCCAGAAGTGGCCGAGAAGATGTTAAACTAGGACGCTCGCCGGGTTTAAATCCGGTACGAGCCGAGCGTTCTAGGTATTGCATTTATGCATTTGTGAACAAGACATCGCCAGATCCAGGTAGCAAGACCCTAGATCCAGTCAATAATACACGTGATCTACATGAAGTGTCAGTTGCCAAGGTCTCTAGTTTGCGCCAAATGGATGAGTTTTCCAGATCCGAAGTCTCTTCAACCCTGGATCTACACAGAGGAGAGGCACGTGGTTATTGGGAGAAACGCCAACATGGTCGATGGTTTGAGCCTACCAAGGGTGAAGTCACTGCAGATCCACCTAAGGTCTGTCTGGTCACTGGATCCTATGGATCTGAGGATGTTGGATCCATGGATCTGCTAACAGGAGAGTCCCGTGGGTACTGGAAGTACCATGCCCCGGGAAAGTGGTTCGGACAAGCCAAGGTAGGGGGCAAGATCAACAATGAAAAAGCAATCCTACTCCTAGATAGTGGTGCCGAGGTGTCTATACTAGATACCGCCTTTGCTCGTAAGGTTGGGTGCTAAGTGGATGGGAGTCGGATCCAAGACTGTGTTGGGATTGGTGAAGGCGTGTACCGTACGAACGGGAGAACGCGGATCAAGATCACGCTGGCAGGTTGATTGGTGTATTGGTTTGACATTTGGGTCGGGGATCTCGCTGGTCAAGACGCCATCCTTGGGATGGATGTCATGGTGCCGGCCGGAGTGAGGTTGGATCTGGCGGATGGGACACTTTGTTTCCCTGACGAGATGCGGATCCAGCTCAGCGGACGGCGGCCGTTGTACGGAGCGAAGATGAGGATCATAAGGGCGGATAAGACAACCTGGATCGAGCCCGGGGAAACCTGGGAGCTGCCAGATCGGTTAAAGTCGGTGGAACATGAGAAACTGTGGGTCACTCGGGGCGAGAAATGGGTACCTACCGTAATCCAGGGGCCAGGTCGATCACAATACCTCCAGGTCACGAACGTCAGCGATAAGAGACTATTACTGGACCATTATGAGGAGATCGGGCGATGGTTGGCGAAGGACGGTATCCCTAGGCGACATGGATATGTGTCAGTGGGATCCCGCCGCTACAAAGAATGGCAGAATCTGGTGTACGAGGCGACTACCGAGATCGAATCTCTCGCAGAGGTGGAGCTCCCAGCGGAGCCAACTGGCCCCTTGGTGGATCGGCCTTCATATCCAACTCCGCGAAAGATCCTGCAGAGGGATCGACGGGTTGAGATCCAAGCAATGGAAGTTGGATCCAGGACGGGGGACGATCCCCAGAATCGGCCCTTAGATAACGCAGGGTCGGTGGATGAAGGATTGCAGAGGGCTAAAGCCGAGCAGCCGGATCCCGCTGATCCACAAGTGGATCCAAGCTCTCCATTGGATAAAGTGCCTGGATCCCTATCGAGAGTGGCAACACTAGTCAAACCCGAACTGTCGGGCTTAAACTCGTTAGAGGACCAACTGGATCCAACTGGTGGTTTCCCTGATACCAGGGTACCTGAACCCCCGAAGATAGAAGGACTGCCAGGCGAGAGAGGGCCGCGGTGTTTGGATCCAATGGTGGATCCTACGAAGACGGAAGATGAGCAAGTCTGTTACCGTGAAGGCGGGGATCTACACGCCGAGGATCTGGGAGAAGGCATGGCGGTGATCCCGGAGGTACCACTGACCACAGAAGAAGTCACGATTGATGATATCCAAGTGGATCCGGGGGCGAATGAACCTGCTGAAGTGGATCGTCTGCGTCAGAAAATCTGGGAGAGTCGACATCTGCTGATTGGTAAAGGTTATGCGTTACCGCCCGCTGCCCGCGGAGTCAAATGTGACATCGATGTCGGCGACGCGAAACCGATCGCTCAGAGGGTGCGGAAGGTGGCACCTCAGTTCCGGGAAAAACTATCGGACCTGATTAAGGGCCTGCTGCAATCCAAGATCATCAGTTTCTCGACGTCCCCGTGGGCATCCCCAGTGGTAATCATCATCAAGTAGAACGGGGTGGATATACGTCTGTGCATTGATTACCGGCTGGTTAACGGTCTGACTCGATTGATGGTGTATCCGATGCCCCTAATCAACGAGCTGTTGGAAGATCTGGATAAAGTACTCTGGTACTGTTCTCTAGACATGGCCAGTGGTTTCTGGGTGGTTACTATGACGGATCGAGCTCGCGCAATATCCGCATTCATCACACCGTTTGGCCTGTTCGAGTGGAACCGGATGCCGTTCGGATTGAAGAACGCACCCCAGATCTACCAACGCCTGATCGATAACGCTCTCTATGGATTCACCCGAATACCGGAGTCCGAAACAGGTGGGTCTGGGGAAGGCCATACGGAAGTGGGTCCATTCGAAGCGGGGGAGCCAGGGGATCCTGGGACCCCATCTGTGTTAGGACGCAGATCTTACATCGACGACATTCTGATCCCGGCGGAATCGTGGGATCAGTTGTGCGAGAGAGTGACGTCCTTACTGGAGGCGTGTACTAAGTGGAATCTCTCTATTAGTGTGGTAAAGAGCTATTGGGGGATGCGCAAGGTGGAGTACTTGGGCCATCGAGTTTCCAAGGAGGGATTGGAGGCGAATCCTAAGGATCTGTCTTCATTAGCCGATTTGTCCTTCCCACAGTCGTTACGGGCGATGCAATCTTTCTTGGGCAGTTTGAACTACTACAGTCGGTTCATCGAGGACACGCCCTGTTTGCCGCGGTATTGTACGAATTGAGAGAGGTAGATTATGCCGCGATGACCACTCCAGCTGTCCAGATGAAAATCCAACAAGCTCTAACCTAGGAGATGCCGGATCCACGAAGGGATCCAAGTGGTAGGACGCCAGAAGAGGACCTGAAACAGGAGCTGGATCCACCCCGGGACCAACAGAGAGAGGATCCAGGCTGGACAGAGACGACGGATCAGAACATGGAACAGGCAGAATCTCGGTGGATCCGAGCTCAACACGCATTCGTGGAACTGAGGAACAGAATCGCGACCACGCCTATCTTCCGTCACTTCGATCCGGAACGTCAACCTACGGTAATAGTTTATGCCAGCGACTGGGCAGTCTCAGCAGCTCTGGTTCAAGAACATGAGGGGATCTGCTATCCAGTCACCTTCGTCAGCCGGACACTGAAGCCGAATGAACTGAACTACGGAGCGGTGGAGAAAGAGATACTCGCGCTCCTGCGCGTGTTGGATCTGAATTACAACCTGCTAGTGGGAAGACCCATCCGGATCCTGACTCGACACTCCACGCTAGCCTGGCTGTTCAAGTCGGCCGGGTTACAAGGACGTTTGGGACAGTGGGCAGCTTTACTCTCGCCTTGGACGCTGGAGATTGTGAAGTGTTCGAAAGGGGGAGACGGGATCCTGGGAGTCTTGGCCGCGAGCATCACTCCTCGAGCTAAGATGGATGAGGCGCTGACTAGGATCGCCCCTAAGAAAGAACCCAAACGCCGGATCCAGATCCCGATCCCGACGGTACAGGTGGATGAGGATCTATACGTCCTGAGTTTCGATGGATCCGCTCGTGTACGACGCGGAAGAGGAGCATACAGTGCAATACTGTGGAGACTGCCCGGATGGGAAGTTGTACGAGCCAGATCCACTTACGCAGAAGGCCTCACCGTCAATGAGGCGGAGTATAACGGACTCCTTCTGGGTTTGGATTTACTAAAGGGACAAGATCCAAAAAGGCTGGTGATTTGTGGGGATTTAAATTTGGTAATCAGACAGGTGCGAGGCGAGATTGACTGCAAGGCCCCGGCCCTAACACTGTTACGGCAGAAAGTGATGATCCACCTGCGTGGATGGTTGAATCACGAGTTGGTGCATGTCAAGCGAGATTGGAATGCCAGTGCAGACAGCTTGGCCAGTGCCGCTTTACGGAATCAATGTGGTGTCGAAGTGGAGAGAGAAGCCGGGCATCAGGATCTCGTTACATTGAACCGACTAGACGAAGTGGTGGTAGTTGGATCCATAAAAAGAACAGTCCAGGTGATGGCCGTCACTAGGTCCAGAGGAAGGATTGGATCCAGCCCCCAGATCCTCGAGGAAACATTTGTGAAGAGAGTCCGTATTGAGCGGATCCTCAAAGCACAAAACGAGGAAGCGTGGATCTTGGGACTAAAGAAGTATCTGATGGGGGATGTACGAGACCTGAGTCGGGAGGATACTAAATCCTACAGTATTATCGCTACGGATTACGCAGTGGATCTGAATGACTTGCTCTTCTATTGCCCCCCTACGAAGAGAGTCAACGAGGATCGGGATGGATTGATGAGACTGGTGATGCCAGAAACCTTGCAACAGGATGTCCTACACCACTACCATGCTAGCCTGGAAGGCGGACATCAGGGTATTGGTCGGACCTACCAACGGATCCGGGAATGTTTTCACTGGAGGGGACTTTTCAAGAGCGTACAACGGTATGTCGGGGAATGTGTGGATTGTGAGACAGGCAAGGGCAGGCCCACAATCGAAGGGGAGTCACCTGAGAATATCCAAGCGACTTACCCTTTCCAAATCATAGCCATGGATCATACCCCCTCGTTGCCCAGGTCATTCAAAGGATAGCCATGGATCATCTCCCCTCGTTGCCCAAGTCGTTCAAAGGAAACACAGAATTTTTGATTTGGGAGGACCTGTTTACCGGATACGTGGTAGCCAAAGCTAGTGCGTCTAGAACTGCGCAGACCATTGCTGAATCGTACGAGGAGTGCGTTTTCCGAAGATTTGGAGCTAGCGAGATGATTAGACATGATCGGGAGCCAGGCTTTATGTCTGATTTCTTTCGAGCATTCAACCGGATCCTGGGGCAGCGACAGCGAGCAACCATGGCATATCGTCCCCAAGCTAACGGGTCGGCCGAGCGCATGGTACAGACGATCACGAGAGCACTCAAGATGTACGTCCAGGATTTGGATCAGAGGGATTGGGATGAGTACGCAGAACGGCTCCCCTTCGCGATGAACACCGCCCAAGACAGGATCCGGGGTGATACCCCATTTTACTTGGTACATGGGTGGGATCCCAAATCCACCCTAGAAGCGGCCATTCCAGTATGCAGCACCAAGAAGAGAAACCGAGATCCAAGGCGATGGCGATACCAAGTCCAGAAATTCTACCGGCAAGCTAGATCCCAGGTGAACGAACGTCTGCGGAGTGCGATACAGGATCGAGCGGATCGACACAACGAAGACGCCCGTCCACATCAAATCCAAGTGGGATCGCAGGTGTGACTTTATTTGGATCGAGTGAAAGAAGGATACGCCCGCAAATTGGCCCATCTATGACATGGACCGTTCCGGGTGAGCGAGAAGATTGGAGAACATGCGATAAAGCTGGAAACGGCAGGTACCGAATATCGCCTGTTCCCTGTAGTACACGTATCCAAGCTGAAGTTGGTCAAAGAATACCCGGATCGGCCGCAGATCCGTCTTTCGGTGGATGAATCCGACCGGGTGGATTTCGACAAAGTCCTCCTACCGGAAGATAGTTGGAATGTGGATCTCGAAGACGACGAGCTCGAAGTCGAGAAGATCACCGACATGAGGTCGGGGAAGCGAACTAGATACGGACGGATTTACCGTGAATTTCTGGTGTATTGGCGTGGATATGACGAACCCAGTTGGGTAGACGAGGCAGATCTGAACTGTGGAGCATTACTCTATGATTTCTTGAGGGATCGTACGAATCGTAACAGATTCGGCGTGATGCAGTCTCATGAAGAAGAGTAGGGAGGGGACCCATGGATGTGAGTTGGTCATGTCGATGGGAGGATGAAGAAGGGCCTACAGGAAGGGTGTGGGCCAGGAGGAGGAGGATCGCTGATGTGAGTTGGTCACATCGGAAAGAAAGAGAAGACGAATCCACAGGGGAACGGTGGATTAGGAGGCAGGAGTGAATGGTTATGCATAAGAGTGACGTTTTACGTGCGAGGAGTCCTGTTTGATCTCAAGCACGAGCTTTCAAGGGCCCCAACTATACTGACCCAATTGATCCTGGGTCATTGGCGCTAGATCCGGATGAAATCCAGGCGCAGATCCAGGCGTACGCTGAAAGGGTGGATCCCGCCCAGATCCAGGTGTACACTGAAAGGGTGGATCCCGCCCAGATCCAGGTGTACACTGAAAGGGTGGATCCCGCCCAGATCCAGGTGTACACTGAAAGGGTGGATCCCGCCCAGATCCAGGTGTACACTAAAAGGGTGGATCCCGCCCAGATCCAGGGGTACACTGAAAGGGTGGATCCCGCCCGGATCCAGGTGTACACTGAAAGGGTGGATCCTGCCCAGATCCAGGTGTACACTGAAAGGCCCGGACTAGATTTCTCAACCAACGAGGGAATGTTATAGACATATTCAAGTAAGAGAGTGTGGATTATAATAGCTTATGCAAAGGGCTAGCTCGACCCAGTTTCCAGTCGCTAGTTACTGCTACGAAATGAATCCACGAAGACTGAAACTGGGGGCGTGGCGTCAAAAGAGTGATGAGGATCAGGTAGTCTTGGGCTGAACGTTGAAGAACTTGCCCACTAGACGCTGGATCTGGCGTCCTGGGTGCTAGCTCAAGTCCCCGCGAAACTGGATACGCCAAGGCTCGGCTTCGTCGATCTCTCGCAAGGCTTCCAATAGGCTCGTGGGTTCTGGGCGATGGAGGTTCGGATCCTCCAAGTTGGCTTGACGGGATGCGGATCCCAGAAACCAAGCCACCTTATCCCCGCGTCGGGAAAGATGCAAGAAGGATGGATCCAGCAAAATATCCATGTCACACCAACCGTCCTGGATTGCTAACACGAGGATTACAAGGACTCTTTTCCAAGCTCGGCCCGCATGGCTACGTCGGTTACCACGCTGCTTGTTGAAGTTGGACAGCCAAGTCGAACCCTGCAGTTGATTCCGAGAGATGGGGAACCGGTGAGTGCCCTCCCATATAGCAACTCGGTGCTTGGAGGCGAAATCCCGGAACGCCCGAACAAATACCCCGAGTCGACCACGCACATCACCCCTGAAGCTAACCGGATCCACCGGTGTGGTGACCAGCGTATCCCACGGGGCAGCACTTGTCAATTCTTCCACGAGAGGTCTGGTGATGAGTGAATCCACGGACCCGGCCCTCGGGATGGCGTCCGCTGTCCGAGGAAATATCCACTCAGCCCGAAAAGGCAACTCCGGAAACAGGACCGTGATCTTCATGGAGATGACTGCGACTCGGTTCAAATTCTTGGCTGACCAAGGCTCGATGTCTCTGGTAGCGAAGGCCACGGGAGCACGTCTACCAGGAATGAAAGCGGCATCCGGACCAAACGGAGCCACGGGGAGCATCCCTGGCAGTGACGAGTTAGGGGGAGCGGGGATCAAGACGGATCCAGGGGATCCGCCACCGTGAGATGATCCCGGGGATCCGCCACCATGAGGTGATCCTGGAGATCTACCACCATGAGGTGACCCCCCTCCACTAGATCCGGGAGATCCGCCACCAGGCGACCCCCCTCCACCAGATCCGAGGAGTCCGCCACCACGAGGCGACCCTCTCCCACCATCACTACCCGATCCGCCGTCACTGTCGACTTGGATCGCGGATCCCGCAGTGTCGCCTCCGGATCCGGCTGTGCCAGCGACTTGTGGAGGCGGCGTCGAGAGGGATCTCCGCCGGGCTTCGGACCGGGATTGAGACAGAGCCCGTCGCGTTCCAAGGCATCCTCAGCGGCTTGAGCCTCCTCCGAATCCTCTGGACTCCCGTCGTCATCGTCGTCATCGTCCTCATCGCTCAGAGTGAAGGGATACGGGCCGGAAGACGACGTATGCTTTGACGACGATCGGTTAGGAGGCCCTGAGCCGTCAGACCAGTCTGACTCCTCATCCTCGTCGTCCTCCGAGCTGCCAAGTCCACATCCCGGGGGAATAACACGTTTAGCTTTCCCCTTCCCGGGTCCAGCTGGCGGATGGCCGATGGAGGCTGGCCGGGGAACGGCCGGCGTCGTCACCGAAGGACCGGCGGTGGATCCCGTCTTGGACGTAGATCCCGTTTTGGCCGTCGGTCCGGACTTGGACACCGCTGATCCTGTTTTGGATGGGGCAACGGATCCAGTCTTGGACGCCGTAGACCCAGTCTTGGGTCCGGATCCAGATTTTTACGTAGCAGCAGTGGATCCAGCCTTGGATCCCACTCCCGCTTTGGACGTAGCGGCAGATCCAGTCTTGGACGCCGAGGTAGACTTGGATCTAGCGGTGGATCCAGACTTGGATCCGGCACCCAACTTCGAGGGGGAAGCGGAAGTCTTGGACGCGGGTGTAGATCCCGCCTTGGACACCGAAGTGGATCCCGCTTGCGGAGCCGATTTAGAAGTGGATCCCGCTTGCGGAGCCGATTTAGAGACCGGAGTCGTTTTGGGCTTGGTTTTCGGGGAAGCTCGGGCCTGCTTATGGGGACGGGAGGATCCGGTGCTAGGAGCGGGAGATGCACTACGCGGGCGTTTTGCAGCCGACGAATCCGCCCCACTTACAGTCGGAAGAGGAGCAGAGACGCTAGCAGCCTGAGAGGGCCCCGACAAGGGGGGTCGTGGATCCGAAACGGCAGCTGTCACCAGCGCCAGTCGTCGACGTGCCAAATCCCGCTCCGACAAGCCACGATCGCGCTCCAGGATCAGCTGTTGCTGCTGAGTTTGGGCTGCGGAGAGTTGATCCTGGAGTTTCGCGGTGGTCGCATCTGCTTCCTTCAATTTGTCACCTAGATTGACAATAACAAGTGAATATGGAGTTACTAGCAAAGGCTAAAAGAGGATCCTCGTACTCGTGCGGCGAAGCTTGGATTCCAGCTCCGTTTGCGTACGCTTGGCATCCGCCCACTCGGTAGCCGCCTTGTCCCGCTGGAGTTCGCTGTCCGCCAGTTTCGCTCGGATCTCGTCGCGCAATCGAGTCATACGCACGAATTCTTCAAGCGCGTAATCTCGTCCGGCAGACGCCCTCTCGAGCGACTCCTTGATGTCTTGCAACTCCTCAGAGAGTTGAGCCAGGGCTACATCCGGCGATGAGGGAGGTGGATTTGGCGCGGGGGACCCTCCACGCGCCGACCCTAAGGCGGATCCGCCATGGGTGGATCCCACATAGTCGTTGGTCACCACCTCCTCCTGGGTCAGACGCAACTCGTCACGGAGACGGTCCAAGCTTACATCCGCAGCTGCCCTAGCAGTCTGGGAATCCTCCAGATCCCGCTCGAGGTCGTGGATCCGGGATTGGAGTTGGTGGATTTCAGATCCGGCGAGTGCCATCTCCCTAAGGAGATGGTCGTTGTCATCTCGCATAGCGTCTCGTTGACGGGAGGCGCGATCCAGCCGTCCGGTCAGGTCGCGGATCTCGACCGCCTGATCAGCCGACAAGAGTCGCAGGTCCTGCGACCGAGAGGCCGCACGGTGCTCCCATCCCTGGATTTTCATAGCCTGGTCATGGACTTGGGCCCGCAAGGTCTGAAGTTGAATAGCGTGTAGGGACGCAGCTTGGTCTTGGGCATATTGAGCCGTCTGGAGCTCCGCCGTCAGGGTTTGCACCTGATCGGAAAGAGCCTGGGCTAGAACCCGCAGATCGGTGGGCGACATAGAAGACGGACTGACCGGAGGGGTAGTGGATGGGGCCTTGCCCGACGATTTGCCGGTACGCTTGGCGGGAGACATGTGTCGCGAAGGGGAGAAAGCGGTTGTGGATGCTAGTAATGCACGCCGTGAACGCTGTTGTGCAGCGCCGACAACGTACAGGAGGCGATTGTGGTGAAGTGCTTTTTCAGAAATAAGAGAATGGGCCTGACGCGGGGTCACTATCCCGAATCAGTGACAATTTCAAGTGATTAGAGAGGATTTGGGTTGACTGGCACGGATGCAAGTTGCCGGTGGTGGATTAGCCATGGCGAGCAGCACCCCGTATGGAATGACGATGGATCTGATATGAGCGATGTACGAGAAGGCAAGATCCACCAAGACTTACCTCGGATCCACCCTTACCTGGATTCACTTAAATGGATATGGGATATACTATACAAGAGTGGATCGAGTGTGGATCCTATGAAGGAAGGATGGTCGGTGCCCTCTGAAGGTGGATCTAGTAGCCACGGCTAATGAAGAGTCAAGATCCACCGCGAGGTACCCCGGATCCCATACTTCCGAGTTCGGATCCAAGGAGGGAGGATCCCGCCTGGAGGGACCTGGATCCAGGGTATAGGGATGATGGATACAGTGGATCTCGAGCTTTCGTGGGACAATGGAGATCACAGACGGTCGCGAGATGATGTTGGATGATGGGAGAGCTCATATCGACGACGAGTGCAAACTTACAGTGAAGTGGATCCAAGCGACCTGGATCCGGATGAGTGTACCCATAATAGGGTGACCATGATGATTACGTCATGGATCCGGTGGATCTGAAGATAATACAGCTGGGATGATGGGTCAAGGGAAGAAGGGACATGCAGCCGAGCCTGGTAAGGGATTTAGCAGATGAAAGACATAGAAGGTAGAAATCCAGGCAGGTATAGCCTTAAATATCAATACAGACTCCAATTTGCACAGTGACACGCAAGTGCCTTCCTGCCCTCAAGAACCGGAACTACATTGGCCGTACGAGCTCCGAGAAGGTTGGGAATTGCGAATCTAGTGCTGGTAGTGATAACTGGATAATACATTGGCCAGATCCTACAACCTAGTGAGCTTTTCCTTTACTCGTGCAGATCCGACAGGTTAACCGAATTTTCTACTTGGTCGGTTACATCTAGGGGCTCTCAACTTTCAAGATCCCGTCACAGGAGGCGGCAAGTACGACGCAAAGGAACTACAAAGGCAAGGGAACACACCCGCAAGGCAACCCTACGGCCAGATCCACGATCTAGGCCCCGGATCCATAAGCTCGAATATTCGCTTAGGATACGGAACCATCCACGGACGCAGAGTGAAGATTTTCCACTGCTGCTCCACCCCATCCCCACGTCTCGCCAAGACGCTCAAGCTTCACCACTTGAACTCTTCGGAAGTTACCGAGAGAGCAAGATCCCGCCCTACCGACGGGTACACAAGGTGAGGAAAGTTCAGCAGAACACGGATCATCGGGGGACCCCCTCCGTTAGTCGGTGTCTGGGTGCAGTTGGTAAGCTGGATCCGGCAATCTCGAAGATTTTGCTGATCCCGCTACACCACAAGTCTGTTACCGTGAAGGCGGGGATCTGCACGCCGAGGATCTGGGAGAAGGCATGGCGGTGATCCGGGAGATACCACTGACCACAGAAGAAGTCACGATTGATGATATCCAAGTGGATCCGGGGGCGAATGAACCTGCTGAAGTGGATCGTCTGCGTCAGAAAATCTGGGAGAGCCGACATCTGCTGATTGGTAAAGGTAATGCGTTACCGCCCGCTGCCCGCGGAGTCAAATGTGACATCGATGTCGGCGACGCGAAACCGATCGCTCAGAGGGTGCGGAAGGTGGCACCTCAGTTCCGGGAAAAACTATCGGACCTGATTAAGGGCCTGCTGCAAGCCAAGATCATCAGTTTCTCGACGTCCCCGTGGGCATCCCCAGTGGTAATCATCATCAAGTAGAACGGGGTGGATATACGTCTGTGCATTGATTACCGGCTGGTTAACGGTCTGACTCGATTGATGGTGTATCCGATGCCCCTAATCAACGAGCTGTTGGAAGATCTGGATAAAGTACTCTGGTACTGTTCTCTAGACATGGCCAGTGGTTTCTGGGTGGTTACTATGACGGATCGAGCTCGCGCAATATCCGCATTCATCACACCGTTTGGCCTGTTCGAGTGGAACCGGATGCCGTTCGGATTGAAGAACGCACCCCAGATCTACCAACGCCTGATCGATAACGCCCTCTATGGATTCACCCGAATACCGGAGTCCGAAACAGGTGGGTCCGGGGAAGGCCATACGGAAGTGGATCCATTCGAAGCGGGGGAGCCAGGGGATCCTGGGACTTCATCTGTGTTAGGACGCAGATCTTACATCGACGACATTCTGATCCCGGCGGAATCGTGGGATCAGTTGTGCGAGAGAGTGACGTCCTTACTGGAGGCGTGTACTAAGTGGAATCTCTCTATTAGTGTGGTAAAGCGCTATTGGGGGATGCGCAAGGTGGAGTACTTGGACCATCGAGTTTCCAGGGAGGGATTGGAGGCGAATCCTAAGGACCTGTCTTCATTAACCGATTTGTCCTTCCCACAGTCGTTACGGGCGATGCAATCTTTCTTGGGCAGTTTGAACTACTACAGTCGGTTCATCGAGGATTACGCCCTGTTTGCCGCGGTATTGTACGAATTGAGAGAGGTAGATTTTGCCGCGATGACCACTCCAGCTGTCCAGATGAAAATCCAACAAGCTCTGGCCTAGGAGATGCCGGATCCACGAAGGGATCCAAGTGGTAGGACGCCAGAAGAGGACCTGAAACAGGAGCTGGATCCACCCCGGGACCAACAGAGAGAGGATCCAGGCTGGATAGAGACGACGGATCAGAACATGGAACAGGCAGAATCTCGGTGGATCCGAGCTCAACACGCATTCGTGGAACTGAGGAACAGAATCGCGACCACGCCTATCTTCCGTCACTTCGATCCGGAACGTCAACCTACGGTAATAGTTTATGCCAGCGACTGGGCAGTCTCAGCAGCTCTGGTTCAAGAACATGAGGGGATCTGCTATCCAGTCACCTTCGTCAGCCGGGCACTGAAGCCGAATGAACTGAACTACGGAGCGGTGGAGAAAGAGATACTCGCGCTCCTGCGCGTGTTGGATCTGAATTACAACCTGCTAGTGGGAAGACCCATCCGGATCCTGACTCGACACTCCACGCTAGCCTGGCTGTTCAAGTCGGCCGGGTTACAAGGACGTTTGGGACAGTGGGCAGCTTTACTCTCGCCTTGGACGCTTGAGATTGTGAAGCGTTCGAAAGGGGGAGACGGGATCCTGGGAGTCTTGGCCGCGAGCATCACTCCTCGAGCTAAGATGGATGAGGCGCTGACTAGGATCGCCCCTAAGAAAGAACCCAAACGCCGGATCCAGATCCCGATCCCGACGGTACAGGTGGATGAGGATCTATACGTCCTGAGTTTCGATGGATCCGCTCGTGTACGACGCGGAGGAGGAGCATACAGTGCAATACTGTAGAGACTGCCCGGATGGGAAGTTGTACGAGCCAGATCCACTTACGCAGAAGGCATCACCGTCAATGAGGCGGAGTATAACGGACTCCTTCTGGGTTTGGATTTACTAAAGGGACAAGATCCAAAAAGGCTGGTGATTTGTGGGGATTCAAATTTGGTAATCAGACAGGTGCGAGGCGAGATTGACTGCAAGGCCCCGGCCCTAACACTGTTACGGCAGAAAGTGATGATCCACCTGCGTGGATGGTTGAATCACGAGTTGGTGCATGTCAAGCGAGATTGGAATGCCAGTGCAGACAGCTTGGCCAGTGCCGCTTTACGGAATCAATGTGGTGTCGAAGTGGAGAGAGAAGCCGGGCATCAGGATCTCGTTACATTGAACCGACTAGACGAAGTGGTGGTAGTTGGATCCAGGAAAAGAACAGTCCAGGTGATGGCCGTCACTAGGTCCAGAGGAAGGATTGGATCCAGCCCCCAGATCCTCGAGGAAACATTTGTGAAGGGAGTCCGTATTGAGCGGATCCTCAAAGCACAAAACGAGGAAGCGTGGATCTTGGGACTAAAGAAGTATCTGATGGGGGATGTACGAGACCTGAGTCGGGAGGATACTAAATCCTACAGTATTATCGCTACGGATTACGCAGTGGATCTGAATGACTTGCTCTTCGATTGCCCCCCCCTACGAAGAGAGTCAACGAGGATCGGGATGGATTGATGAGACTGGTGATGCCAGAAACCTTGCAACAGGATGTCCTACACCACTACCATGCTAGCCTGGAAGGCGGACATCAGGGTATTGGTCGGACCTACCAACGGATCCGGGAATGTTTCCACTGGAGAGGACTATTCAAGAGCGTACAACGATATGTCGGTGAATGCGTGGATTGTGAGACAGGCAAGGGCAGGCCCACAATCGAAGGGGAGTCACCTGGGAATATCCAAGCGACTTACCCTTTCCAAATCATAGCCATGGATCACATCCCCTCGTTGCCCAAGTCGTTCAAAGGAAACACAGAATTGTTGATTTGGGTGGATTTGTTTACCGGATACGTGATAGCCAAAGCTAGTGCGTCTAGAACTGCGCAAACCATTGCTGAATCGTACGAGGAGTGCGTTTTCCGAAGATTTGGAGCTAGCGAGATGATTAGACATGATCGGGCGCCAGGCTTTATGTCTGATTTCTTTCGAGCATTCAACCAGATCCTGGGGCAGCGACAGCGAGCAACCATGGCATATCGTCCCCAAGCTAACGGATCGGCCGAGCGCATGGTGCAGACAATCACGAGAGCACTCAAGATGTATGTCCAGGATTTGGATCAGAAGGATTGGGATGAGTACGCAGAGCGGCTTCCCTTCGCGATGAACACCGCCCAAGACAGGATCCGGGGTGATACACCATTTTACTTGGTACATGGGTGGGATCCCAAATCCACCCTGGAAGCGGCCATCCCAGTTTGCAGCACCAAGAAGAGGAACCGAGATCCAAGGCGATGGCGATACCAAGTCCAGAAATACTACCGGCAAGCTAGATCCCAGGTGAACGAACGACTGCGGAGTGCGATACAGGGTCGAGCGGATCGACACAACGAAGATGCCCGTCCACATCAAATCCAAGTGGGATCGCAGGTGTGGCTTTATTTGGATCGAGTGAAAGAGGGGTATGCCCGCAAATTAGCCCACATATGGCATGGACCGTTCCGGGTGAGCGAGAAGATTGGAGAACATGCGGTAAAGCTGGAAACGGTAGGTACCGAATACCGCCTGTTCCCTGTGGTACACGTATCCAAGCTGAAGTTGGTCAAAGAATATCCGGATCGGCCGCAGATCCGTCTTTCAGTGGATGTATCCGACCGCGTGGATTTCGACGAAGTCCTCCTACCGGAAGATAGTTGGAATGTGGATCTCGAAGACGACGAGTTCGAAGTCGAGAGGATCACCGATATGAGGTCGGGGAAGCGAACTAGATACGGACGGATTTACCGTGAATTTCTGGTGTATTGGCGTGGATATGACGAACCCAGTTGGGTAGACGAGGCAGATCTGAACTGTGGAGCATTACTCTATGATTTCTTGAGGGATCGTACGAATCGTAACAGATTCGGCGTGATGCAGTCTCATGAAGAAGAGTAGGGAGGGGACCCATGGATGTGAGTTGGTCATGTCGATGGGAGGATGAAGAAGGGCCCACAGGAAGGGTGTGGGCCAGGAGGAGGAGGATCGCTGATGTGAGTTGGTCACATCGGAAAGAAAGAGAAGACGAATCCACAGGGGAACGGTGGATTAGGAGGAAGGCGTGAATGGTTATGCATAAAAATGACGTTTTACGTGCGAGGAGTCCTGTTTGATCTCAAGCACGAGCTTTCAAGGGCCCCAACTATACTGACCCAATTGATCCTGGGTCATTGGCGCTTGATCCGGATGAAATCCAGGCGCAGATCCAGGCGTACGCTGAAAGGGTGGATCCCGCCCAGATCCAGGTGTACACTGAAAGGGTGGATCCCGCCCAGATCCAGGTGTACACTGAAAGGGTGGATCCCGCCCAGATCCAGGTGTACACTGAAAGGGTGGATCCCGCCCGGATCCAGGTGTACACTGAAAGGGTGGATCCCGCCCAGATCCAGGTGTACACGGAAAGGCCCGGACTAGATTTCTCAACCAACGAGGGAATGTTATAGACATATTCAAGTAAGAGAGTGTGGATTATGATAGCTTATGCAAAGGGGAAGCTCGACCCAGTTTCCAGTCGCTAGTTACTGCTACGAAATGAATCCACGAAGACTGAAACTGGGGGCGTGACGTCAAAGAGTGATGAGGATCAGGTAGGCTTGGGCTGAACGTTGAAGAACTTGCCCACTAGACGCTGGATCTGGCGTCCTGGGTGATGGAGCCTTGCCAGGCGATTTGCCGGTACGCTTGGCGGGAGACATGTGTCACGAAGAAGAGAAAGCGGGTGTGGATGCTGGTAATGCACGCCGTGAACGCTGTTGTGCAGCGCCGACAACGTACAGGAGGCGATTGTGGTGAAGTGCTTTTTCAGAAATAAGAGAATGGGCCTGACGCGGGGTCACTATCCCGAATCAGTGATAATTTCAAGTGATTAGAGAGGATTTGGGTTGGCTGGCACGGATGCAAGTTGCCTGTGGTGGATTAGCCATGGCGAGCAGCACCCCGTATGGAATGACGATGGATCTAATATGAGCGACGTACGAGAAGGCAAGATCCACCAAGACTGACCTCGGATCCACCCTTACCTGGATTCACTTAAATGGATATGGGATATACTATACAAGAGTGGATCGAGTGTGGATCCTATGAAGGAAGGATGGTCGGTGCCCTCTGAAGGTGGATCTAGTAGCCACGGCTAATGAAGAGTCAAGATCCACCGCGAGGTACCCCGGATCCCATACTTCCGAGTTCGGATCCAAGGAGGGAGGATCCCGCCTGGAGGGACCTGGATCCAGGGTATAGGGATGATGGATACAGTGGATCTCGAACTTTCGTGGGACAATGGAGATCACAGACGGTCGCGAGATGATGTTGGATGATGGGAGAGCTCATATCGACGACGAGTGCAAACTTACAGTGAAGTGGATCCAAGCGACCTGGATCCGGATGAGTGTACCCATAATAGGGTGACCATGATGATTACGTCATGGATCCGGTGGATCTGAAGATAATACAGCTGGGATGATGGGTCAAGGGAAGAAGGGACATGCAGCCGAGCCTGGTAAGGGATTTAGCAGATGAAAGACATAGAAGGTAGAAATCCAGGCAGGTATAGGCTTAAATATCAATACAGAATCCAATTTGCACAGTGACACGCAAGTGCCTTCCTGCCCTCAAGAACCGGAACTACATTGGCCGTACGAGCTCCGACAAGGTTGGGAATTGCGAATCTAGTGTTGGTAGTGATAACTGGATAATACATTGGCCAGATCCTACAACCTAGTGAGCCTTTCCTTTACTCGTGCAGATCCGACAGGTTAACCGAATTTACTACTTGGTCGGTTACATCTAGGGGCTCTCAACTTTCAAGATCCCGTCACAGGAGGCGGCAAGTACGACGCAAAGGAACTACAAAGGCAAGGGAACACACCCGCAAGGCAACCCTACGGCCAGATCCACGATCTAGGCCCCGGATCCATAAGCTCGAATATTCGCTTAGGATACGGAACCATCCACGGACGCAGAGTGAAGATTTTCCACTGCTGCTCCACCCCATCCCCACGTCTCGCCAAGACGCTCAAGCTTCACCACTTGAACTTTTCGGAAGTTACCGAGAGAGCAAGATCCCGCCCTACCGACGGGTACACAAGGTGAGGAAAGTTCAGCAGAACACGGATCATCGGGGGACCCCCTCCGTTAGTCGGTGTCTGGGTGCAGTTGGTAAGCTGGATCCAGCAATCTCGCAGATTTTGCTGATCCCGCTACACCACACTTATACATCTTGGGCCACCAGTACATCGAGCTCACCGAGCCATAGGTCTTCTCCCGACCTAAGTGCCCGCCCGCGGGCGTATCATGAACCTCATAGAGGAGTGGATACTTTAGATCCTCATCATGAGGAACGACTACACGAGGGTTATCCTCAGAGTCAGTGCTGTAGTACAGCAGGCCGCCATCCAGTGAGTATCGATGCAGCCTTGCGCGTAAGCGCCCAGACAATTCCTTGTCAGAGTCTTTAAGCTCTTCGCTCCCAAGAGCCCGTAGCAGCGCTACGCACATGTCGTCTTGTGCATACGCTCCGCGTATCAAGTCAGGCACTGACGACGTCACTGTCGTGACATGAGCTAACTCGTAGTCCGGCCTGCGCGAGAGCGCATCGGCCACTACATTAAGCCGCCCCGGCTTGTACTTCACCTCGAAGTTATACTCGGCAAAGAAGGAAAGCCATCTTGCCATTCTCTGAGAGAGATGAGGCGACTGTGTCGCAGTGCGTAACGACGCATGATCAGTAAAGATCACAAAAGGCTTAGAGCCTAGCAGGTGTACCCTGAATTTGACATGAGCATACTTCATTGCAAGTAGCTCTTTGTCATGAACTGGATAGTTCTTCTCTGCAGCTTTGAGCTGGCGAGGCTCAAACGCGATCACGCGTTCACGCCCTTCGGCGTCTGCTTGTAGTAAAGCCCAACCGATTGCAAAATCGGAGGCGTCACAGACGACACTAAACGGACTATCCGGGTCCGGTAGCGCAAGGATCGGAGCCTGGGGAGGCTCTCCTTCACAGCCTCAAAGGCTCCGTCGTGCTCGACGTTCCAGCACCATGGTGCGTCCTTCTTAAGGAGATCTGATAATGGCCGAGCCATCTCCGCGTAATTCGCGCTGTATTTGTGCAAGTAATTGGCTAAGCCTAGCCACTTGCGTAAGTCTTTTTGGTTCTTGGGAACCGGCCAGTCCACGATGGCCTTGACTTTGGCAGGATCTGCCCTTAAGCCTCGCTTCCCAATGAAGCACCCGAGGAAAGGTATTTCCTCCGCGTCAAAGACGCACTTGTCCAAGTTGGCATACAAGTTATTAGTGCGCATGCACTCGAGCACCGCTCGCAAGTGGTCAATGTGGTTTTCCACGTCTGACTTTCCGTGCTCAGCACGACTATGGACGAATATATCGTCAAAGTACGTTTGAGCGTACGCCCGGTGGGGCCTAAACAACTGCGTCACAAGACGATTGAACGTTGCTGGTGCGTTCGACAGCCCCTGGGGCATCACCCGCCACTCCAAGAGCATACCGCTCGGAGTACTCACCGCTGTCAGCGGAATGTCGCTCGCTCTCATGAACAATTGGTAGTAGCCATCGACCAAGTCGAGCGCGCTGTACAACGTACAGCCTACCATGTTGTCCTGCAGAACTGCCTTGCGAGGAATCGGCGTTTGCGCCGGAATAGTGGCCGCATTTAGCTTGTTAAAAGCATGAACAATACACCACTTGCCGTTCGGCTTTCTGACACAGAACGTGGGTGTCGAGTGCGGAGACTTACTCTCACGCACCATCCCTGCCTCGTGCTTCGCACGGAAGAATGCGTCAATGACGTCACACTGCTCTCTCGGCAAAGGCCATTGCCTTGTTACGCAGTATTTGGTTCTAGGAACCAGGTCAATCTCATGACACACGCCTCGATCCGGAGGCAGGCCCGTCGGTGGGTCTTTCGAGACAACGTCTCCATACTCCTTCACCACCGGGTAGAAGGGATCCGAAGGATCTTTGAGGATCGCCGATCCACTTCTGGCGCTCAGCGCCTTCTTGGTGTCCTCTAGGACCTCGTCGTCCACGACGAATGAGGAGTTCAACTCCTCCTCAGGTCCCACCAGGACCACCTCGGCTAGCTCGCCTGCCTTTAAGGCTTCGCCAAACTCGGCAATGGACATCTCGTCCAGCTCTAGCAGAGCAAGGCGGCTACCGAGTGGGCGGATGCCAAGCGGACGCAAACGGAACTGGAAGCCAAGCTTCGCCGCACGAGTACGTGGATCCTCTTTTGGCCCTTGCTAGTAACTCCATATTCACTTGTTATGTCAATCCAGGTGACAAATTGAAGGAAGCCGATGCAACCACCGCGAAACTCCAGGATCAACTCGCCGCAGCCCAAACTCAGCAGCAACAGCTGGTCCTGGAGCGCGATCGTGGCTTATCGGAGCGGGATTTGGCACGTCGACGACTGGCACTGGTGACAGCGGCCGTTTCGAATCCCCGTCCTCCCTTGTCGGGACCCTCTCATGCTGCCAGCGTCTCTGCTCCTCCTCCGTCTGTAAGGGGGGCGGATCCGTTGGCTGCGAAACGCCCGCGTAGTGCATCTCCCGCTCCTAGCACCGGATCCCCCCGTCCTCACAAGCATGCCCGAGCCTCCCCAAAGGCTAAATCCAGAACCAGTTCGGCCTCTAAGGCGGCTTCTCAGGTGGGACCCACATCCGCTCCCAAGGCAGGATCCAAATCCACATCCAAGACGTCCGCCCCCCCCCCCCCCCCCCCCCCTTAGAAGTCTGGAGCCGGATCCAAGACCGGATCCGGACCCAAGACTGGATCCGTTGCGGTATCCAAAGCGGGATCCTCGGCATCCAAATCCGGATCAACTGCCAAGGCCGGATCCGTTGCTGTATCCAAGTCGGGATCGGCGCCCAAAACCGGATCCACGACCGCGCCGTCATCTCAGGCAGTGGTGTCAACTGGATCCACAGCTATCGCTGCTCCTACGACGGGGTCAGCCCCATCCACGGCTAAGTCCGGACGGTCTCAGTCGGGATCCACCGCTGGCCCTTCGGTGACGACGCCTGCCGTTCTCCGGCCAGCTTCCACCGGCCATCCGCCAGCCCGTGCTGGACCCGGGAAGGGGAAAGCCAAACGTGTTATTCCCCCGGGATGTGGACTTGGCAGCTCGGAGGACGACGAGGATGAGGAGTCGGACTGGTCCGACGGCTCAGGGCCTCCTATCCGATCGTCGTCGAAGCGTACGTCGTCCTCCGGCCCGTATCCCTTTACTCTGAGCGACGAGGACGATGACAACGACGACGACGATGAGAGCCCGGAGGATTCGGAGGAGGCTCGAGCCGCTGAGGATGCCTTGGAGGAAGACACGCGACGGGCTCTGTCCGCATCCCGGTCCAAAGCCCGGCGGAGATCCCTCTCGACACCGCCTCCGCAAGTCGCTGGCACCGCCGGATCCGGAGGCGGCACTGCGGGATCCGCGATCCAAGTCGACAGTAATGGTGGATCGGGTAGCGATGGTGGGAGGGGGTCGCCTCGTGGTGGCGGACTTCTTGGATCTGGCGGAGGGGGGTCGCCTGGTGGCGGATCCCCCGGATCTTGTGGAGGGGGGTCACCTCATGGTGGCGGATCTCGAGGATCGCCTCATGGTGGCGGTTCCCCAGGATCGCCTCATGGTGGCGGATCCCCGGGATCGTATCATGGTGGCGGATCCCCTGGATCTGTCTTAATCCCCGCTCCCCCTAACTCGTCATTGCCAGGGATGCTCCCCGTGGCTCCGTTCGGTCCGGATGCCGCCTTCATTCCTGGGAGGCGTGATCCTGTGGCCTTCGCTACCAGAGACATCGAGCCTTGGTCCGCACAGAAGTTGAACCGGGTCGCGGTCATCTCAATGAAGATCACGGTCCTGTTCCCTGAGTTGCCTTTTCGAGCGGAATGGATATTCCCTCGGGAAGCGGATGTCATCCCGACGGCCGGATACGTGGATTCGCTAATCACCCAACCTCACGTGGAAGAATAGCTAAATGCAGCCCCGTGGGATACGCTGGCTACCGCACGGGTGGATCCAGTTAGCTTCAGGGGTGATGTGCGCGGGCGTCTCGGGTTGTTCGTTCGCGCGTTCCGGGATTTCGTTTCCAAGCACCGGGTTGCCATATGGGAAGGCACTCACCGATTCCCTATCTCCCGTAATCAACTGCAGGGCTCGACCTGGTTGTCCAACTTCAACAAGCAGCGTGGTAATCGACGTAGCCATGCTGGTCGCGCGTAGAAGAAATTTCTCGTGATCCTCGTGTTGGCGATCCAGGACGGTTGGTGTGACGTCGATGTTTTGTTAGATCCATCCTTCTTGCATCTTCCCCGACGCGGGGACAAGGTAGCTTGGTTTCCGGGATCCGTATCCCGTCAAGCCAACATGGAGGATCGCTCAGAACCCACGAACCTACTGGAAGCCTTGCGAGAGATCGACGAAGCCGAGCCTTGGCGGATCCAGTTTCGTGGGGACCCAAGCCAACACCCAGGACACCAGATCCAGCGTCTAATGGGCAAGTTCTTCAATGTTCAGCCCAAGACTACCTGATCCTTATCACTCTTTGACGCCACGCCCCCAGTTTCAGTCTTCGTGGATTCGTCTCGTAGCAGTAACTAGCGACTGGAAACTGGGTCGAGCTAGCCCTTTGCATAAGCTATTATAATCCACACTCTCTTACTTGAATATGTCTATAACATTCCCTTGTTGGTTGAGAAATCTAGTCAGAGCCTTTCAGTGTACACCTGGATCTGGGCAGGATCCACCCTTTCAGTGTACACCTGGATCCGGGCGGGATCCACCCTTTCAGTGTACACCTGGATCACGGCGGGATCCACCCTTTCTAGTGTACACCTGGATCTCGGCGGGATCCACCCTTTCAGTGTACACCTGGATCTGGGCTAGATCCACCCTTTCAGCGTACACCTGGATCTGGGCTAGATCCACCCTATCAGTGTACACCTGGATC
Organism: Phytophthora betacei; assembly: GCA_011320135.1. Taxonomy (NCBI): domain Eukaryota; phylum Oomycota; class Peronosporomycetes; order Peronosporales; family Peronosporaceae; genus Phytophthora; species Phytophthora betacei. The sequence continues at coordinate 108,099 of JAANHX010000538.1, forward strand.
TGGGCTAGATCCACCCTTTCAGCGTACACCTGGATCTGGGCTGGATTCCGGATCCGGTTGGGCCCACGCTTGGATTTCATCAGGATCTAGCGCCAACGACCCAGTTTCAATTGAGTCAGTATAGTTCGGGCTCTTGAAAGCTCGCGCTTGAGATCAAGCAGGACTTCCTCGCACGTAAACGTCACTCTTATGCATAAACATTCACTCCTTCCTCCTTCCCCTGTGGATTTGTCTTCTCTTTCTTTCCGATGTGACCAACTCACATCAACGATCCTCCTCCTCCTGGCCCACACCCCTCCTGTGGGTCCTTCTTCATCCTCCCATCGACATGACCAACTCACATCCATGGATCCCCTTCCTACTCTTCTTCATGAGACTGCATCACGCCGAATCTGTTCCGATTCGTACGATCCCGCAAGAAATCATAGAGTAATGCCCCACAGCTCAAATCTGCCTCGTCTACCCAACTGGGCTCGTCATATCCACGCCAATACACCAGAAATTCACGGTAAATCCGTCCGTATCTAGTTCGCTTCCCTGACCTCATGTCGGTGATCTTCTCGACTTCGAACTCGTCGGCTTCGAGATCCACATTCCAACTATCATATGGTAGGAGGACTTCGTCGAATTCCACCGGATCGGATTCAACCACCGAAAGATGGGTTTGCGGCCGGTCCGGATATTCCCTGACCAACTTCAGCTTGGATACGTGTACTACAGGGAACAAGCGATATTCGGTACCTGCCGTTTCCAACTTCACCGCATGTTCCCCTATCTTTTCGCTCACCAGGTGAACGAACGGCTGCGGAGTGCGATAGAGGATCGAGCAGATCGACACAACGAAGACGCCCGTCCACATCAAATCCAGGTGGGATCGCAGGTGTGGCTATATTTTGGATCGAGTGAAAGAAGGGTACGCCCGCAAATTGGCCCATCTATGGCATGGACCGTTCCGGGATCTGGCTTGCCGGTAGTATTTCTGGACTTGGTATCGCCATCGCCTTGGATCTCGGTTTCTCTTCTTGGTGCTACATACTGGAATGGCCGCTTCTAGGGTGGATTTTGGATCCCACCCATGTACCAAGTAAAATGGGGTATCACCCCGGATCCTGTCGTGGGCGGTGTATTGCGAAGGGGAGTCGTTCTGCGTACTCATCCCAACCCCTCTGATCCAAATCCTGGACATACATCTTGAGTGCCCTCGTGATCGTCTGCACCATGCGCTCGGCCGATCCGTTAGCTTGGGGACGATATGCCATGGTTGCCCGCTGTCTCTGCCCCAGGATCCGGTTGAAAGCTCGAAAGAAATCAGACATAAATCCTGGCTCCCGATCATGTCTAATCATCTCACTAGCCCCAAATCTTCGGAAAACGCACTCCTCGTACGATTCGGCAATGGTTTGTGCAGTTCTAGACGCACTAGCTTTCGCTATCACGTATCCGGTAAACAGATCCACCCAGATCAACAATTCTGTGTTTCCTTTGAACGACTTGGGCAACGAGGGGATGTGATCCATGGCTATGATTTGGAAAGGGTAAGTTGCTTGGACATTCCCAGGTGACTCCCCTTCGATTGTGGGCCTGCCCTTGCCTGTCTCACAATCCACGCATTCACCGACATATCGTTGTACGCTCTTGAATAGTCCTCTCCAGTGGAAACATTCCCGGATCCGTTGGTAGGTCCGACCAATACCCTGATGTCCGCCTTCCAGGCTAGCATGGTAGTGGTGTAGGACATCCTGTTGCAAGGTTTCTGGCATCACCAGTCTCATCAATCCATCCCGATCCTCGTTGACTCTCTTCGTAGGGGGGGGCAATCGAAGAGCAAGTCATTCAGATCCACTGCGTAATCCGTAGCGATAATACTGTAGGATTTAGTATCCTCCCGACTCAGGTCTCGTACATCCCCCATCAGATACTTCTTTAGTCCCAAGATCCACGCTTCCTCGTTTTGTGCTTTGAGGATCCGCTCAATACGGACTCCCTTCACAAATGTTTCCTCGAGGATCTGGGGGCTGGATCCAATCCTTCCTCTGGACCTAGTGACGGCCATCACCTGGACTGTTCTTTTCCTGGATCCAACTACCACCACTTCGTCTAGTCGGTTCAATGTAACGAGATCCTGATGCCCGGCTTCTCTCTCCACTTCGACACCACATTGATTCCGTAAAGCGGCACTGGCCAAGCTGTCTGCACTGGCATTCCAATCTCGCTTGACATGCACCAACTCGTGATTCAACCATCCACGCAGGTGGATCATCACTTTCTGCCGTAACAGTGTTAGGGCCGGGGCCTTGCAGTCAATCTCGCCTCGCACCTGTCTGATTACCAAATTTGAAATCCCACAAATCACCAGCCTTTTTGGATCTTGTCCCTTTAGTAAATCCAAACCCAGAAGGAGTCCGTTATACTCCGCCTCATTGACGGTGAGGCCTTCTGCGTAAGTGGATCTGGCTCGTACAACTTCCCATCCGGGCAGTCTCCACAGTATTGCACTGTATGCTCCTCCTCCGCGTCGTACACGAGCGGATCCATCGAAACTCAGGACGTATAGATCCTCATCCACCTGTACCGTCGGGATCGGGATCTGGATCCGGCGTTTGGGCTCTTTCTTAGGGGCGATCCTAGTCAGCGCCTCATCCATCTTAGCTCGAGGAGTGATGCTCGCGGCCAAGACTCCCAGGATCTCGTCTTCCCCTTTCGAATACTTCACAATCTCCAGCGTCCAAGGCGAGAGTACAGCTGCCCACTGTCCCAAACGTCCTTGTAACCCGGCCGACTTGAACAGCCAGGCTAGCGTGGAGTGTCGAGTCAGGATCCGGATGGGTCTTCCCACTAGCAGGTTGTAATTCAGATCCAACACGCGCAGGAGCGCGAGTATCTCTTTCTCCACCGCTCCGTAGTTCAGTTCATTCGGCTTCAGTGTCCGGCTGACGAAGGTGACTGGATGACAGATCCCCACATGTTCTTGTACCATAGCTGCTGAGACTGCCCAGTCGCTGGCATAAACTATTACCGTGGGTTGACGTTCTGGATCGAAATGACGGAGGATAGGCGTGGTCGCGATCCTGTTCCTCAGTTCCGCGAATGCGTGCTGAGCTCGGATCCACCGAGATTCTGCCTTTTCCATGTTCTGATCCGTCGTCTCTATCCAGACTGGATCCTCTCTCCGTTGGTCCCGGGGTGGATCCAGCTCCTGTTTCAGGTCCTCTTCTGGCGTCGTACCACTTGGATCCCTTCGTGGATCCGGCATCTCCTAGGCCAGAGCTTGTTGGATTTTCATCTGGACAGCTGAAGTGGTCATCGCAGCAAAATTTACCTCTCTCAATTCGTACAATACCGCGGCAAACAGTGCGTAATCCTCGATGAACCGGCTATAGTAGTTTAAACTGCCTAAGAAGGATTGCATGTCTCGTAACGACTGTGGGAAGAACAAGCCTGCTAGCGAAGACAGGTCCTTAGGATTCGCTCCAATCCCTCCTTGGAAACTCGATGGCCTAAGTAATCCACCTTGCGCATCCCCCCATAGCTCTTTACCACACTGATAGAGAGATCCCACTTAGTACACGCCTCCAGTAGGGATGTCACTCTTTCGCACAACTGATCCCACGATTCCGCCGGGATTAGAATGTCGTCGATGTAAGATCTGCGTCCTAACACAGACGGGGTCTCAGGATCCCCTGGCTCCCCCGCTTCGAATGGATCCACTTCCGTATGGTCTTCCCCGGATCCACCCGTTTCGGGCTCCGGTATTCGGGTGAATCCATAGAGGGCGTTATCGATCAGGCGTTGGTAGATCTGGGGTGCGTTCTTCAATCCGAACGGCATCCGGTTCCACTCGAGCAGGCCAAACGGTGTGATGAATGCGGATATTGCGCGAGCTCGATCCGTCATAGTAACCACCCAGAAACCACTGGCCATGTCTAGAGAATAGTACCAGAGTACTTTATCCAAATCTTCCAACAGCTCATTGATTAGAGGCATCGGATACACCATCAATCGAGTCAGGCTGTTAACCAGCCGGTAATCAATACACAGACGTATATCCACTTCGTTCTTCTTGATGATGATTACCACCGGAGATGCCCACGGGGACGTTGAGAAGCTGATGATCTTGGCTTGCAGCAGGCCCTTAATCAGATCCGATAGTTTTTCTCGGAACTGAGGTGCCACCTTCCGCACCCTTTGAGCGATCGGTTTCGCGTCGCCGACATCGATGTCACATTTGACTCCGCGGGCAGCGGGCGGTAACGCATTACCTTTACCAATCGGCAGATGTCGGCTTCTCCAGATTATCTGACGTAGACGATCCACTTCAGCGGGTTCGTTCGCCCCTGGATCCAATTGGATATCATCAATCGTGACCTCCTCTGTGGTCAGTGGTACCTCCGGGATCACCGCCATGCCTTCTCCCAGATCCTCTGCGTGTAGATCTTCGCCTTTATGGTAGCAGACTTGTTCATCTTCAGTCTTTGTCAGTCCACCACTGGATCCAAGCACCGCAACTCTCCTTCTGTCGTCATTCCATCTGCCTTCACGGGACCGGGTATCCTGGTACCAGGGAACTATCTTTTGGATCGACTTGATCATTTGGTGAGTTTACACACGACGGGTACTGTTTAGCTAGTGTTGCCACTCTCGACAAGGATCCAGGAACTTTGTCCAATGAAAAATTTGGATCCACTTGTGGGTCAGCAGGATCCGGCGACCTGGCTTCAGTTCTCTGCGATCTCCCATCCACTGACTCTGGGTTGTCTAGGGACCGGCCTGGGTATCATCCCCGGTCTTGGATCCAATCTCTACCACTTGGATCCCAATCCGACGATCCCTCTGCAGGATCTTTCGCGGAGTTGGGTATGAAGGCCGATCCACCAAGGGGCCAGTTGGCCCCGCCGGGAGCTCCACCTCTCCGAGAGATTCGATCTCGGTAATCGCCTCGTACGCCAGATTCTGCCATTCTTTGTAACGACGGGATCCCACTGAAACATATCCAGGTCGCCTAGGGATACCATCCTTCGCCAACCGTCGCCCAATCTCATCATAGTGGTCCAGTAATAGTCTCTTGTCGCTGACATTCGTGACCTGGAGGTATTGCGATCGACCTGGTCCTTGGATTACTGTAGGCACCCACTTCTCACCCCGAGTGACCCACAGTCTTTCATGTTCCGCCCACTTTAACCGGTCTGGCAGCTCCCAAGTTTCCCCGGGCTCGATCCAGGTGGTCTTATCCGCCCTTATGATCCTCATCTTCGCTCCATACAACGGCCGCCGTCCGCTGAGCTGGATCCGCATCTCGTCAGGGAAACAAAGTGTCCCATCCGCCAGATCCAACCTCACTCCAGCCGGCACCATGAAATCCATCCCAAGGATGGCGTCTTGACCAGCGAGATCCCCGACCCAAATGTCAAACCAATACACCAAACAACCTGCCAGCGTGATCTTGATCCGCGTTCTCCCGTTCGTACGGTACACGCCTTCACCAATCCCAACACAATCTTGGATCCGACTCCCATCCACTTGGCACCCAACCTTACGAGCAAAGGCGGTATCCAGTGTAGACACCTCGGCACCACTATCTAGGAGTAGGATTGCTTTTTCATTGTTGATCTTGCCCCCTACCTTGGCTTGTCTGAACCACTTTCCCGGGGCATGGTACTTCCAGTACCCACGGGACTCTCCTGGTAGCAGATCCATGGATCCAACATCCTCCGATCCATAGGATCCAGTGCCCAGACAGACCTTAGGTGGATCTGCAGTGACTTCACCCTTGGTAGGCTCAAACCATCGACCATGTTCTCGTTTCTCCCAATAACCGCGCGCTTCTCCCCTTTGTAGATCCAGGGTTGAAGAGACTTCGGATCTGGAAAACTCATCCACTTGGCGCAAACTAGAGACCTTAACAACTGACACTTCATGTAGATCACGTGTATTATCGACTGGATCTAGGGTCCTGCTACCTGGATCTGGCGATGTCTTGTTCACAAATGCATAAATGCAATACCTAGAACGCTCGGCTCGTACCGGATTCAAACCCGGCGAGCGTCCTAGTTTAACATTTTCTCGACCACTTCTGGCAACAACCCTCTGTGCTTGGCTGGATCAAACCACTGGCGGATCTGGTTGTAGAATTCTTCCATCGGACACTTGCCGACGTCGTGAATCTCGCCACAACCACGACACACGTAGAAGCAATGATCTCCGGTATGACCTTTCTTGCCACACTTCTCACAGACCAGATGTTTCCAGCATCCAGATTCTGTGTGCTTTCGGGATCCACACTGCGAGCACCTGATTTGTCCTGTCCCGTTCATGAGATCTCGGGATCTGTATATCCCACGGTCCCCGGGTACGGTATCCCCAGTGGGAGAGTTGTCTCCAGTCTTCGCCGTACGATCGTTGGGCGCAGTGAGACAGACTCGGCGGTAATCCTCTGGGTCAGAGTCCGAACCATCGGATCCCGATTCAGTTCCTGAGTCGGGCGCCGTGACTTGGTGGATGCATCGAGCTGGAGCCTTGGGCGTCGGAGCGTTTTGGCGATACTTGCCGGATCCGACCGCCGCTTTCTTCTGGTGGTGTTTCGCGCGAAGCTCTTCTTCTCCGGGAGACGTAACAAGGTCAGCCTGTCGGCCAGTTCCACATCTCCCAACGTCTCGATGAAATGATCCACGTGTTCTGTGTAGACCGACCACATTTAGCCGATGAAGATATTCCAGCGGGGATTCGTCCGATCTGCGGCGAGCGTGGTAGTATTGTCGTGCCACCGACACCCCCAATCCATAGTACTGGGTCTGGAAACTGCGCAGCAAATCTGGCCACTTGTTTCTGGTGGATCTGCCCAACTGTCGATACGGCCCCGCTAGCAGATCCGCAAAGATTAGACACTTTTCCGCATTCGACGCTTGATCTCTCTTGATGGCTGACTTGACTTTGCAGATCCATGTTCGCGCTCGGGCTTCGTCTTGATCCATGCCCGTGAACCCATTCAGATCCGATATGGCTGAGATCCGTAGCCTCTGGATCATGGACGATCTATCCGTCCCGGCGGCAGCCGTTGCTACCGCCGCTGACGAGGGGATGGACCATCCAGATCATCTGGGTCGAACTCATCATGGGAATTGTCTCCCTTCACTGACTCCATCTCCACGTCTCGTGCTACTTGTACGTGGAACACTTGCGCTTGCGGCTTGGGCGGTCTCCTGCCTTGTTCGGCCAGGAAATGACTCATTGCAGCTTCGAAGTGCCGTTGCAGGGTGCCCGAGGAAGTGTCGGAAGAGCCTGTGGCCGTCTGGTCCACTGGCGAGTCAGGATCCGTGAGGCGATTACCTTGAGCCCGATCTGACGATAATACCACTGGCTTCTTGCTGGATCTAGCTCGATCCTGGTTGGATTGTATCAGATCACGGGTAGGGCGTACTGGATCCCGAGTCTTCACACTCAAAGGCACTTCCTGTCCCCGGATCCTCGCCCGCGCTTCCAGGATGGATGCCCCAGAGGGTCCCAAAGTCATGCGTCGGGGCTCGAACAACGTGTCTGATTCACCCTCAGCTGCGGATTCGTAGTTAGAGGATGCAGCGTGGCCGATCCTCGGCGACGACACTGGATCCATAGTGTGCGACCTTTCTCAGGTGATGGACTTGACTCTGACGAAGAGGTCCCGCGTTACCGATACATTAAGATCCAAGTCTAGCTCGAAGATGTCCTCTGCATCGAACGCACCAGGTACGATGACTGAATCCGTAAGCATATGTAATAGATCCTTGACTGCCACCAACTTGTTCGCCTTTTACGTTGGTGCTCTCACCGGTTCCCTTGGGTCTTCGATCTGGCGTGGATTCAGGATCCGCATGACAGGATCTTGATGCAGGAAGTCGCGTAAAGCTTGGTGGCGATACACAAACTTAAGATCCTTGTCGGACTAGCTTGACCTGGATCCAGCTTGATCTTCTTCCTTCTCTGGAGCTTGCCTCTTCTTCCGCGAGGGCTTACTCGTGTTGGTCTTCTTTCTCGTTTTTTCGACTACCGGGCTTGGGTTTAGGTACGATTTTGGCTTAACCGGTGAATCTGCAAATGCATACCGTTTCGCCTTCACTTTCCCTTGTTTTGTTAGCGGATCTTGACTTGCGTCAAGATCCGCAGGGGTCCCCGAGGGGACCTGGGGAGGATAGAGAGGTTTTTCTGCTAGATCCGAATTCGGATCCACCTCTCTTCCGTCGACCGAGCTCCTCCCAGGACTCCATCGATCCGCGGATCTTGCTTCATTCAGCAGCGTCTTCGTCGATCCGACCGCCGACGACGCCTCTTCTCCTGGCTCAATCTTCACTTAAGCATCATCTTGGGACTCACGGTGAAATCCCGAGTCACCAAAAGTTCCGGGCACGCGCACCATTGTGGTGTAGCGGGATCAGCAAAATCTGCGAGATTGCCAGATCCAGCTTACCAACTGCGCCCAGACACCGTCTCAAACGGAGGGGGTCCCCCGATGATCTGTGTTCTGCTGAACTTTCCTCACCTTGTGTACCGTCGGTAGAGCGGGATCTTGCTCTCTCGGTATCTTCCGAAGTTTTCAAGTGGTGAAGCTTGTGTGTCTTGGCGGGACGTGGGGATGGGGTGGAGCAGTAATGGTAAGATCTTCACTCTGCGTCCGTAGTTGTTTCTGGATCCTAAGCGAATATTCGAGCTTGGTGGATCCAGGGCCTGAATCTGGGATCTGGCCGTAGGGTTGCCTTGCGGGTGTGTTCCCTTGCCTTTATTTTCCTTTGCGTCGTAATTGCCGCCTCCTGTAGCGGGATCTTGAGAGCTGAGAGCCTCTAGAGTATATCTGGCCAAGTAGTAAATCCGGTTAGCCTTTGGGATCCGCACGTGTATAGGAAAAGCTCACTAGGTTGTAGGATCTGGCCAATGTATTGTCCAGTTATCACTACCAACACTAGATTCGCGATTCCCAACCTTCTCCTAGCTCGTACGGCCAATGTAGCTCCGGTTCGTGAGGGCAGGAAGGCACTTGCGTGTTACTGTGCAAATTGAGGTCTGTATTGATATTTAAGCCCATACCTGCCTGGATTTCTACCTTCTATGTCTTTCACTTGTTAAATCCCTTACCAGGCTCGGCTGCATGTCCCTTCTTCCCTTGACCCATCATCCCAGCTGTATTATCTTCAGATCCACCGGATCCATGGCGTAATCATTATGGTCGTCATATTATGGGTACACTCATCCGGATCCAGGTCGCTTTGATCCACCTCACTGCAAGTGTACACTCGTCGTGGATCTGAGCTCTCCACGCTCCCACCATTGTCCTACGACCGGTTGCGGTCTTCATCACTCCACGAAAGTTCGAGATCCACTGTATCCACCATCCCCATATCTTGGATCCAGGTCACTCCGTGCGGGATCCTCACCTCTTTGGATCCGGACTCGGAAGTATGGCATCTGGGACATATCGCGGTGGATCTTGCCTTCTCATTAGTCGTTGATGCCAGGTCCACCTTCAGAGGACACCTACCATTCGTCCTTCATAGGATCCTCACTCGATCCACCTGTACATAGTGCATCCAATATCCCCTAAGTGAACTCAGGTGAGGGTGGATCCGAGTCTCCCCTTGGGGGATCCTGCCTTCCCATACGTTATCCATACCAGATCCATCGTCGGCTCACACAAGATGCCGCTTATCATGGCCAATCCACCTCGGGCAACGTGAGTCCCTGTCTGGCAATCCAAATCCTCCCTAACCACTTGAAAATGTCACTGATTCGGGATAGTGACCCCTTGTTAGGTTCATTGTCTTATTTTTGAGAAAGCACTTTACCACAAAACCAGGCGGAGAAGGAGATGGACACAGTACTGACTGTTGAAATCGAAGCGGATGCCGATGCTGAGTCAAGAGAAGAGTCCGTCGCGACTTTGGACGAGACGTACATGTCGGCTGCTCGCGTGTTAGCGACCAAAGGAAATGAAGCAACGGAGGACACAAGAAGTGACTTCTGCGAGCACCCAGCTAACAACATCGGCCTGGAAGACTACGTGAAAGGAGTCAGCATTCCTGCCAGACCTTACCGAAGAAATCAACACGACAATAGACTACAATGCGCCCAATGTTGCTGATCCCCAGCTGTCCACCGATCGCAGGGAACGTCTGGTCGCAACGCTGAAGAACCACGAGCACATCCTGATTGCTAGTGGTAACGCACTGCCGCCGCCAGCCTACGGCGCGGTATGCGATATCGACACGCAGGGGCACGCCCCAATTCAACAGCGTGCCCGGCGCGTGCCGCTACGATTTCTCGGCAAACTGTACGAGCTGCTGCGCGCTCTGTTGCGAGCAGGACTGATCGTCTTTTCCGACAGTCCATGGGCATCGACGATCGTGATTGTGATGAAAAAGAACGGGCTGGACATCCGGCTCTGCATTGATTACAAGAATGTGAATGCCATCACCGCAATCATGGAGTATGCAATGCCGCTAGTCGACGATCTGTTGACCGATCTTGAGTGTTACCTATGATTCTGCTCACTGGATGCTGCAAGCGGCTTCTGGGCGGTCATGATGACCTAGCGATCACGAAAGGAGTCAGCGTTTGTCTGTGCACTCGGACACTTCGAGTGGCTAGGCATGCCGTTCGGCTTAAAGAACGCACCGATGATCTACCAACGCATGATTAACAATGTGTTCTGGGGGTTCGTTTAGCCAAAAGGAGGTTCGTTTGAATACTCGGAGACGATGCGTTTAGCTGAAGAACAAGCCAAGGAACGTCGTGGGCCAAGCACCGAGGGTTCGTTTCAAACGAAGTTCGCGACAGACCGCGAAGCACCGGTGGAGGCCGACCCTGTACTACAACTCGTCAACGGCCCCATCGCTGACATGTTTACGAACGGGGGACCAGACGAATCATCGCTGGTACCTGTGTTAGGTCGCGGATCGTTGGTGGATGATATTTGCTTTGGTGGCGAGAATTTCGACTGCTGTCTGGCGGCACTGGACCGATTGCTGGCAAGATTTGCACAGTGTCGGATCAGCATTAGTTTCACCAAGAGCATCTTTTGCCAGCCCAACTTGTGGGCTTTCTGTCGCATAAAATTTTGCCAGAAGGTATCAGGGCTGATCCGAAGAAGCTTGTGGCCATCACCGAGCTTTCGTTTCCAACGAGTAGGAAGGGCATGCAGTCGTTTCTTGGAGCGATTAATTACTACAGCCGCTTCATACAAGACTTTGCGGTCTACGGTGCGGCGCTGTACCAGCTTAAGGACGAAGACTTTGCCGTTGAAGGTGGCCTTTCTGTGGCACGTCGATCCTTCGAGAAACTGAAGGCGAGCGTTTCACATTCACCCATCCTCAGGCACTTCGATCAGTCGAGTTCACGTCATGCTCTTCGCGAATGAATGGGCGTTGAGCACGACGCTCATGCAAGAACACGAAGGCAAGTTGCACCCCTTACAATTCCTCGGCCGTGTGCTCGAGGAATCCGAGATGAACTACCATCTTGCTGAGAAGGAAGTTTTGGTGTTACTTTTGCTGTTGAAGATACGTTACGTCCAGCTGGCAGGAAAGACGCTACATGTCTATACACGATTCTCGACGTTAGAATGGGTGCATAAATCGAGGTCTCGCTTTGGACGCGCGGTCCAGTTCGCGGTGCTGCTCTCGCAGTGGCACCTGAAGGTGCAGCGCGTGAAGGGGAAGGATGTAGCCTTCGCGCAGCTACTGCAGTCAAGCCTTACGAGCTTCGTCGACCTGGAAGACTCACTGGCGCCAGTGCCCCCCCCCCCAACAAGGGTTCTCCGACTATTCGAATGGACCCCGCGTTGCTGTACGCCAGGCTTCTCCGTAATTACAGTGTGTTTGTCATGTCTTTTGACAGATCAGCCAAGACAGAGAAGTACGGTGGCTACGGAAGCTGTTCTTGGGTGTTGTGGAGTCTTCCTAAGTGGAAGATAGTAATTGCTGCAAACGCTTACCTCTCAGCCACCACGGTGAATGAGGCAGAGTACACTGGGATGATAAACGGCGTCAAGGCTGCTATTGCGCACGGTACCGAGGATTTAGTCATCGTTGGTGACTCAAGGCTCGCGATTCAACAATTACTAGGGGTGATCGCATGCAGGAAGGAAACGCTGCTAGCGCTGATGAATACTCACAAGGAAGTCGCGGCCAAGCTTCGATCAGTAAAATATCTTCACGTTGTACGAGAATACAACGCTGCCGCGGATTCGTTAGCCACTGAAGCGCTGGAATCGAAGGTCAGTCGTGTGATCTTGGCCGAAACTCGCAAGTCGGAGCTGGCGTCGCTGAATCACATCCAGAAAATGATCTACGAGCCGGATGAAGACTCGGTAGATGTTTCGTCACGAGGAGCAGAGCGTCAGGTACATGCACTGTCAGGCAGCGAGTCTTCAAAGTGGAAAACTTTCGAAAATTTCGTGGTTGATTACAGCTCACCAAAGTGCGATTATGGTAATATTGCAGTGATGACTAGGCGACAGACGAAAGCCAAGAAACGCGTCAGGTTTGCCGATGAAAACTCGGAGGGGGTCTCAAAAGCTCAAGAACAGCATGAAGAACGACGAGAGACGTCCACCGAAGATTCATTCGGCGAAGATTTGCCAGACCATCCTCACAAGACTGTACCATCGGCATTTCCCGATGCGGAAGATGTTGATCCGGTAGCGATACAGCGGGAACGACGCAGACGGATACTGGTGGCACAAGACGAGGAGCAGAAGTGGTTTAACATCAAGAAGGTGCTTCAGGGCCATGCAGAAGCGCTTAGTTATAAGGAAGCTCGAGATGCCTGGAAGTATGCTGACCGGTTCGTGCTATCAGAAGACGGCGTGCTTCACTATCTTGGATTGAATCGTCGGTACGACCACGGTTGGCAAGAAGAGACCAAGCTGCGGCTTGTAGTACCGACAACGATGATTCAAGAGGTCCTACAGAACTGTCACGACTCGCTGGAAGGTGGACGACAAGGTGGGGTGAGAACGTTCCATCGCGTTAAGTCCGATTATTATTGGATCGGCTTGTACGCTGATGTGGAGAAGCATGTGAAGTCATGTCCGGATTGCAGCTCGAGTAAAAGCCGTCCGCAGCTTCGTGGATACTCGCCTGGCAACGTACTAGCCGAACGACCTTTCCAGATCGTCTCGATGGATTTTGTGATCCCACTACCGAAATTTCGCAGGGGCAACACGGCGTTGCTCCTATTCCAGTGCTCGTTCACGGGATTCGTTATCTACAAAGCTGTGTCGGATACAACAGCGCTGAGTGTTGCTCAAATGTTCGAAGAATGTGTGTACCGACGGTTCGGAGCCCCATCATTGATAGGGCACGACCGTGACCCACGCTTCATGAGTGAGGTTTTCCAAGCGTTCGCAGAGATGATGCAGTCAAGATTACGAGCGACTTTGAGCTATCGGCCACAGGCTAATGGACAGCAGGAACGCTCGGTGAAGTCGGTGATGGGCTTCGTACGAGTGTACGCGGAAGATCCTCTACAGCAAGACTGGGACGAAATCGCCGAGAAGTTGGTGTTCGCTATTAATACTTCTCGGAACACTACGAGAAAAGAAACACCGTTCTACCTCGTTCACGGTTGGGATGCGCAGTCGACGTTGCGGGCAATGTCGTCGTCACTCAAACGAGGACTCGGCAAGCAGTCTGACGCACTGGCGTGGCGACGCAAGATCAATCGACAACACGAGATCGCCCTCACCATGGCCAAAGATTATCAGGCTGTAGAAAAGGAGCGACGGGGTAAAAAGCATAATGATGCCCTGAGGCGACTGGAAAAAGCCGCTGTACCTCAACAAAGTGGAAATGAACACTCGGTGGACCCCCCCCCCAAGAAACTTCGGAAGATATAGAGGATCCTGCAAGAGTCCCACCGAGATCTCTTTTTGAGATTGGGAGCCGGGCGTGGTTGTACATGGAACGCGTCAAACCGGGCTTGACGAAGAAATTAGCTCATCGGTGGCATGGATCTTTTCGGATCAAGCGCAAGGTGGAAGAGTTTGCGTACGAGCTGGAGCTGCCAGACCGAAGTGGGTATCGCTTCTACCCAGTGGTGCATGTGTCGAGACCCAATGCTGTCAACGAATTCAATAGTCGACCGAGCACTCGGTTGGTACTAGACGCGACTAATGAAGCAAGACTCAATTTCGACGAGGAGCTGTTGCCCGAAGACAGCTGGGAACCAGATCAAGTTGCCGGCGAATACGAGGTCGAGGCCATCCTCGACGACAGAACACCACTGTCGACGAGCATGGAGCGTGCTGTACGCGAGTTCAAGGTCAAGTGTGTTGGCTACGAAGACCCAACTTGGGAACCAGCATCCAACTTGTCATGTGGAGGTCTGCTTAACGACTATTTGCGAGCCAAGAAGAGCGAGAATAGGCTGCAGATGGCGCAAGTGGCGGACAAAGACCCAGCGTGACTAGATCACGTGTGAGCTGTCCACAGGGCTATGCAGCCTGTTGTAACAGACGAAAAACGTTACTGCAACAACAAATTGTATATGTGTGGTGTAGCGGGATCAGCAAAATCAGCGAGATTGCCGGATCCAACTTACCAACTGCGCCCAGACACCGACTAACGGAGGGGGCCCCCGATGATCCGTGTTCTGCTGAACTTTCCTCACCTTGTGTACCCGTCGGTAGGGCGGGATCTTGCTCTCTCGGTAACTTCCGAAGAGTTCAAGTGGTGAAGCTTGAGTGTCTTGGCGAGACGTGGGGATGGGTGGAGCAGCAGTGGAAAATCTTCACTCTGCGTCCGTGGATGGTTCTGAATCCTGTGGTGAAGTGCTTTCTCAGAAATAAGAGAATGGGCCTGACGCGGGGTCACTATCCCGAATCAGTGACAATTTCAAGTGATTAGAGAGGATTTGGGTTGGTGGCACGGATGCAAGTTGCCGGTGGTGGATTAGCCATGAAGAGCAGCACCCCGTATGAAACGACGATGGATCTGGTATAAGCGATGTACGAGAAGGCAAGATCCACCAAGACTTACCTCGGATCCACCCTTACCTGGATTCACTAAGATGGATATGGGATATACTATACAAGAGTGGATCGGGTGTGGATCCTATGAAGGAAGGATGGTCGGTGCCCTCTGAAGATGGATCTAGTAGCCACGGCTAATGAGGAGTCAAGATCCACCGCGAGGTGTCCCGGATCCCATACTTCCGAGTTCGGATCCAAGGAGGGAGGATCCCGCCTTGAGGGACCTGGATCCAGGGTATAGGGATGATGGATGCAGTGGATCTCGAACTTTCGCGGGACAATGGAGATCACAGACGGTTGCAAGATGATGTTGGATGATTGGAGAGCACGGATCCACGGCGAGTGTACAATTACAGTGAGGTGGATCCAAGCGACCTGGATCCGGATGAGTGTACCCATAATAGGGTGACCATGATGATTACGTCATATATCCGGTGGATCCGAAGATAATACAGCTGGGATGATGGGTCAAGGGAAGAAGGGACATGCAGCCGAGCCTGGTAAGGGATTTAACAAGTGAAAGACATAGAAGGTAGAAATCCAGGCAGGTATGGGCTTAAATATCAATACAGACCTCAATTTGCACAGTAACACGCAAGTGCCTTCCTGCCCTCAAGAACCGGAGCTACATTGGCCGTACGAGCTAGGAGAAGGTTGGGAATTGCGAATCTAGTGTTGGTAGTGATAACTGGATAATACATTGGCCAGATCCTACAACCTAGTGAGCTTTTCCTTTACTTGTGCAGATCCGACAGGTTAAACGAATTTACTACTTGGTCGGTTACACCCTAGGGGCTTTCAACTTTCAAGATCCCGTCACAGGAGGCGGCAAGTACGACGCAAAGGAACTACAAAGGCAAGGGAACACACCCGCAAGGCAACCCTACGGCCAGATCCACGATCTAGGCCCCGGATCCATAAGCTCGAATATTTGCTTAGGATTCGGAACCATCCACGGACGCAGAGTGAAGATTTTCCACTGCTGCTCCACCCCATCCCCACGTCTCGCCAAGACGCTCAAGCTTCACCACTTGAACTCCTCGGAAGTTACCGAGAGAGCAAGATCCCGCCCTACCGACGGGTACACAAGGTGAGGAAAGTTCAGCAGAACACGGATCATCGGGGGACCCCCTCCGTTAGTCGGTGTCTGGGTGCAGTTGGTAAGCTGGATCCGGCAATCTCGCAGATTTTGCTGATCCCGCTACACCACAATGGGGCGCGTGCCCGGATCTTTTGGTGACTCGGGATTTCACCGTGAGTCCCAAGAAGATGCTCAAGTGAAGATTGAGCCAGGGGAAGAGGCGTCGTCGGAGGTCGAATCGACGAAGACGCTGCTGAATGAAACAAGATCCGCGGATCGATGGAGTTTTGGGAGGAACTCTGTCGACGGAAGAGAGGTGGATCCGGATCCGGATCTAGAAGAAAAACCTCTCTATCCTCCCCAGGTCCCCTCGGGGACCCCTGCGGATCTTGCCGCAAGTCAATATCCGCTAACAAAACAAGGGAAAGTGAAGGCGAAACGGTATGCATTTGCAGATTCACCGGTTAAGCCAACACCGTACCTAAACCCAAGCCCGCTAGTCGAAGAAACGAGAAAGAAGACGAAAACGAGTAAGACTACGCGGAAGAAGATGCAAGCTCCAGAGTCGGAAGAAGACCAAGCTGGATCCAGGTCAAGCTGGTCCGACAAGGATCTCGAGTTTGTGTATCGCCACCAAGCTTTACGCGACTTCCTGCATCAAGATCCTATCATGCAGATCCTAAATACACGACAGATCGAAGATCCAAGATAACCGGTGAGAGCACCAACGAAAACGGCGAACAAGTTGGTGGCAGTCAAGGATCTATTACGTTTGCTTACGGAGTCAGGCATCGTAGCTGGTGTGTTCGACGCAGAGGATATCTTCGAGCTAGACCTTGATCTCATAGCATCCGCGACGCAGGACCTCTTTGCCAGAGTTAAGTCCATCACCGGGGAAAGGTCGCGCACTATGGATCCAGTGTCATCGCCGAGGATCAGCCAATCTGCGTCCTCGAACTACGAATCCGCCGCTGAGGATGAGTCAGACACGTCGTCCGAACCACGACGCATGACTTTAGGACCCTCCGGGGCATCCATGCTGGAAGCGCGGGCGAGGGTCCGAAGACAGGAAGCCCCTGTGAACGTGAAGGCTCGGGATCCAGTAGGCCCCACGCGTGATCTGACACAAACCATCCAGGATCGAGCCAGATCCAGCAAGAAGCCAGTGGGATTATCGTCAGATCAGGCTCGAGGTAATCGCCTCACGGATCCTGTCTCGCCAGTGGACCAGCCGGCCACAGGCTCTTCCGACACTTCCTCGGGCACCCTGCAGCGGCACTTCGAAGCTGCGATGAGTCGTTTCCTGGCCGAACAGGGTATGAGAGCGCCCGTGCCACAAGTGCAAGTGCTCCACGAACATGGAGCACGAGACGTGAAAATGGAGTCAGTGGAGGCAGACAACTTCCATGATGAGTTCGACCCAGATGATCTGGATGGCCCATCCACTTCGTCAGCAGTGGTAGCAACAGCCACAGCCGGGGCAGGTGGATCGTCCATGATCCAGAGGGTACGGATCTCAGCCATATCGGACCTGAAGGAGTTCACGGGCAAGGATCAAGATGAGGACCGAGCGAGAACATGGATCAGCAAAGTCAAGTCGGCCCTCATGGGAGATCAAGCCTCGGATGCTGAGAAGTGTTTGACCTTTGCGGATCTGCTAGCGGGGCCAGCCAGGAACTGGTATCGGCAGCTGGGCAGATCCACCAGGAACAAGTGGCCGGATTTGCTGCGCAGCTTCCAGACCCAGTACTGTGGATTGGGAGTGTCGGTGGCACGACAATACTACCATGCTCGCCGCAGATCGGATGAATCCCCGCTGGAATACCTACATCGACTAAATGCGGCCGGTCTACGGGCCAAGTTGAAGATCAAGGATGGGGGATCCAAGGTACTGCGGGAACACGTGGATCACTTCATCGAGACGTTGGGAGATGTGGATCTGGCCGACAGGCTGACCCTGTTACGACTTCCCGACACAGACGAGCTTGAGGAAGTGCTGCGGGCGGTGGAGCGCGCGAAACACCGCCAGAAGAAGGCGGCGGTCGGATCCGGCAAGTATCGCCAAAAGGCTCCGACGCCTACGGCCCCAGCTCGACGTGTCCACCAAGTCACGGCGCCCGACTCAGGAACTGAATCAGGATCCGACGGTTCGGACTCCGACCCTGAAGATTACCGTCGGGTCTGTCTCACTGCGTCCAACGATCGAACGGCGAAGACAGGAGACAACTCTCGACCGGGGGATACCGTACCTGGGGACCGTGGGATGTACAGATCCCGAGATCTCATGGACGGGGCAGCACAAGTCAGGTGTTCACAGTGCGGATCCCGAAAGCACACAGAATCTGGATGCTGGAAACATCTGGTCTGTGAGAAGTGTGGCAAGAAAGGTCATCCCGGGGATCATTGCTTCTACGTGTGTCGCGGGTGTGGCGAGATTCACGACGTCGGCAAGTGCCCGATGGAAGAATTCTACAACCAGATCCGCCAATGGAATGATCCAGCCAAGCACCGAGGGATGTTGCCAGAAGTGGCCGAGAAGATGATAAACTAGGACGCTCGCCGGGCTTGAATCCGGTACGAGCCGAGCGTTCTAGGTACTGCATTTATGCATTTGTGAACAAGACATCGCTAGATCCAGGTAGCAGGACCCTAGATCCAGTCGATAATACACGTGATCTACATGAAGTGTCAGTTGTTAAGGTCTCTAGTTTGCGCCAAGTGGATGAGTTTTCCAGATCCGAAGTCTCTTCAACCCTGGATCTACAAAGGGGAGAGGCACGTGGTTATTGGGAGAAGCGCCAACATGGTCGATGGTTTGAGCCTACCAAGGGTGAGGTCACTGCAGATCCACCTAAGGTCTGTCAGGTCACTGGATCCCGTAGATCTGAGGATGTTGGATCCATGGATCTGCTAACCGGGGAGTCCCGTGGATACTGGAAGTACCATGCCCCAGGAAAGTGGTTCAGACAAGCCAAGGTAGGGGGCAAGATCAGCAATGAAAAAGCAATCCTACTCCTAGATAGTGGTGCCGAGGTGTCTATACTAGATACCGCCTTTGCTCGTAAGGTTGGGTGCCAAGTGGATGGGAGTCGGATCCAAGACTGTGTTGGGATTGGTGAAGGCGTGTACCGTACGAATGGGAGAACGCGGATCAAGATCACGCTGGCAGGTTGTTTGGTGTATTGGTTTGACATTTGGGTTGGAGATCTCGCTGGTCAAGACGCCATCCTCAAGATGGATTTCATGGTACCGGCCGGAGTGAGGTTGGATCTAGCGGATGGGACACTTTGTTTCCCTGACGAGATGCGGATCCAGCTCAGCGGACGACGGCCGTTGTATGGGGCGAAGATGAGGATCATAAGGGCGGATAAGACCACCTGGATCGAGCCCGGGGAAACCTGGGAACTGCCAGATCGGTTAAGGTGGGTGGAACATGAGAAACTGTGGGTCACTCGGGGCGAGAAATGGGTGCCGACCGTAATCCAGGGACCAGGTCGATCACGATACCTCCAGGTCACGAACGTCAGCGACAAGAGACTATTACTGGACCATTATGAGGAGATCGGACGATGGTTGGCGAAGGACGGTATCCCTAGGCGACCTGGATATGTGTCAGTGGGATCCCGCCGCTACAAAGAATGACAGAATCTGGTGTACGAGGCGACTACCGAGATCGAATCCCTCGGAGAGGTGGAGCTCCCGGCGGAGCCAACTGGCCCCTTGGTGGATCGGCCTTCATATCCAACTCCGCGAAAGATCCTGCAGAGGGATCGACGGGTTGAGATCCAAGCAATGGAGGTTGGATCCACGACGGGGGACGATCCCCAGAGTCGGCCCTTAGATAACGCAGGGTCGGTGGAGGAAGGATTGCAGAGGGCTAAAGCCGAATGTGGTGAAGTGCTTTTTCAGAAATAAGAGAATGGGCCTGACGCGGGGTCACTATCCCGAATCAGTGACAATTTCAAGTGATTAGAGAGGATTTGGGTTGGCTGGCACGGATGCAAGTTGCCTGTGGTGATTTAGCCATGGCGAGCAGCACCCCGTATCGAATGACGATGGATCTAATATGAGCGACGTACGAGAAGGCAAGATCCACCAAGACTTACCTCGGATCCACCCTTACCTGGATTCACTTAGGTGGATATGGGATATACTATACAAGAGTGGATCGGGTGTGGATCCTATGAAGCAAGGGCGGTAGGTGCCATCCGAAGGTGGATCTAGTAGCCACGGCTAACGAGAAGTCAAGATCCTCCGCGAGGTACCCCGGATCCCATACTTCCGAGTTCGGATCCAAGGAGGGAGAATCCCGCATAGAGGGACCTGGATCCAGGGTACAGGGATGATGGATACAGTGGATCTCGAACTTTCGTGGGACAATGGAGATCACAGACGGTTGCGAGATGATGTTGGATGATGGGAGAGATCAGATCGACGACGAGTGCAAACTTACAGTGAAGTGGATCCAAGCGACCTGGATCCGGATGAGTGTACCCATAATAGGGTGACCATGATGATTACGTCATATATCCGGTGGATCCGAAGATAATACAGCTGGGATGATGGGTCAAGGGAAGAAGGGACATGCAGCCGAGCCTGGTAAGGGATTTAGCAGATGAAAGACATAGAAGGTAGAAATCCAGGCAGGTATAGGCTTAAATATCAATACAGACTCCAATTTGCACAGTGACACGCAAGTGCCTTCCTGCCCTCAAGAACCGGAACTACATTGGCCGTACGAGCTCCGAGAAGGTTGGGAATTGCGAATCTAGTGTTGGTAGTGATAACTGGATAATACATTGGCCAGATCCTACAACCTAGTGAGCTTTTCCTTTACTTGTGCAGATCCGACAGGTTAACCGAATTTACTACTTGGTCGGTTACACCCTAGAGGCTCTCAACTTTCAAGATCCCGTCACAGGAGGCGGCAAGTACGACGCAAAGGAACTACAAAGGCAAGGGAACACACCCGCAAGGCAACCCTACGGCCAGATCCACGATCTAGGCCCCGGATCCATAAGCTCGAATATTCGCTTAGGGTTCGGAACCATCCACGGACGCAGAGTGAAGATTTTCCACTGCTGCTCCACCCCATCCCCACGTCTCGCCAAGACGCTCAAGCTTCACCACTTGAACTCCTCGGAAGTTACCGAGAGAGCAAGATCCCGCCCTACCGACGGGTACACAAGGTGAGGAAAGTTCAGCAGAACACTGATCATCGGGGGACCCCCTCCGTTAGTCGGTGTCTGGGTGCAGTTGGTAAGCTGGATCCGGCAATCTCGCAGATTTTGCTGATCCCGCTACACCACAATGGGGCGCGTGCCCGGATCTTTTGGTGACTCGGGATTTCACCGTGAGTCCCAAGAAGATGCTCAAGTGAAGATTGAGCCAGGGGAAGAGGCGTCGTCGGAGGTCGGATCGACGAAGACGCTGCTGAATGAAACAAGATCCGCGGATCGATGGAGTTTTGGGAGGAACTCTGTCGACGGAAGAGAGGTGGATCCGGATCCGGATCTAGAAGAAAAACCTCTCTATCCTCCCCAGGTCCCCTCGGGGACCCCTGCGGATCTTGCCGCAAGTCAATATCCGCTAACAAAACAAGGGAAAGTGAAGGCGAAACGGTATGCATTTGCAGATTCACCGGTTAAGCCAACACCGTACCTAAACCCAAGCCCGCTAGTCGAAGAAACGAGAAAGAAGACGAAAACGAGTAAGACTACGCGGAAGAAGATGCAAGCTCCAGAGTCGGAAGAAGACCAAGCTGGATCCAGGTCAAGCTGGTCCGACAAGGATCTCGAGTTTGTGTATCGCCACCAAGCTTTACGCGACTTCCTGCATCAAGATCCTATCATGCAGATCCTAAATACACGACAGATCGAAGATCCAAGATAACCGGTGAGAGCACCAACGAAAACAGCGAACAAGTTGGTGGCAGTCAAGGATCTATTACGTTTGCTTACGGAGTCAGGCATCGTAGCTGGTGTGTTCGACGCAGAGGATATCTTCGGGCTAGACCTGGATCTCATAGCATCCGCGACGCAGGACCTCTTTGCCAGAGTTAAGTCCATCACCGGGGAAAGGTCGCGCACTATGGATCCAGTGTCATCGCCGAGGATCAGCCAATCTGCGTCCTCGAACTACGAATCCGCCGCTGAGGATGAGTCAGACACGTCGTCCGAACCACGACGCATGACTTTAGGACCCTCCGGGGCATCCATGCTGGAAGCGCGGGCGAGGGTCCGAGGACAGGAAGCCCCTGTGAACGTGAAGGCTCGGGATCCAGTAGGCCCTACGCGTGATCTGACACAAACCATCCAGGATCGAGCCAGATCCAGCAAGAAGCCAGTGGGATTATCGTCAGATCAGGCTCGAGGTAATCGCCTCACGGATCCTGTCTCGCCAGTGGACCAGCCGGCCACAGGCTCTTCCGACACTTCCTCGGGCACCCTGCAGCGGCACTTCGAAGCTGCGATGAGTCGTTTCCTGGCCGAACAGGGTATGAGAGCGCCCGTGCCACAAGTGCAAGTGCTCCACGAACATGGAGCACGAGACGTGGAAATGGAGTCAGTGGAGGCAGACAACTTCCATGATGAGTTCGACCCAGATGATCTGGATGGCCCATCCACTTCGTCAGCAGTGGTAGCAACAGCCACAGCCGGGGCAGGTGGATCGTCCATGATCC
This sequence comes from Phytophthora betacei, assembly GCA_011320135.1. NCBI lineage: Eukaryota > Oomycota > Peronosporomycetes > Peronosporales > Peronosporaceae > Phytophthora > Phytophthora betacei. The sequence goes on from JAANHX010000538.1 coordinate 130,854, forward strand.
AGAGGGTACGGATCTCAGCCATATCGGACCTGAAGGAGTTCACGGGCAAGGATCAAGATGAGGACCGAGCGAGAACATGGATCAGCAAAGTCAAGTCGGCCCTCATGGGAGATCAAGCCTCGGATGCTGAGAAGTGTTTGACCTTTGCGGATCTGCTAGCGGGGCCAGCCAGGAACTGGTATCGGCAGCTGGGCAGATCCACCAGGAACAAGTGGCCGGATTTGCTGCGCAGCTTCCAGACCCAGTACTGTGGATTGGGAGTGTCGGTGGCACGACAATACTACCATGCTCGCCGCAGATCGGATGAATCCCCGCTGGAATACCTACATCGACTAAATGCGGCCGGTCTACGGGCCAAGTTGAAGATCAAGGATGGGGGATCCAAGGTACTGCGGGAACACGTGGATCACTTCATCGAGACGTTGGGAGACGTGGATCTGGCCGACAGGCTGACCCTGTTACGACTTCCCGACGCAGACGAGCTTGAGGAAGTGCTGCGGGCGGTGGAGCGCGCGAAACACCGCCAGAAGAAGGCGGCGGTCGGATCCGGCAAGTATCGCCAAAAGGCTCCGACGCCTACGGCCCCAGCTCGACGTGTCCACCAAGTCACGGCGCCCGACTCAGGAACTGAATCAGGATCCGACGGTTCGGACTCCGACCCTGAAGATTACCGTCGGGTCTGTCTCACTGCGTCCAACGATCGAACGGCGAAGACAGGAGACAACTCTCGACCGGGGGATACCGTACCTGGGGACCGTGGGATGTACAGATCCCGAGATCTCATGGACGGGACAGCCCAGGTCAGGTGTTCGCAGTGCGGATCCCGGAAGCACACTGAATCTGGATGCTGGAAACATCTGGTCTGTGAGAAGTGTGGCAAGAAAGGTCATCCCGGGGATCATTGCTTCTACGTGTGTCGCGGGTGTGGCGAGATTCACGACGTCGGCAAGTGTCCGATGGAAGAATTCTACAACCAGATCCGCCAATGGAATGATCCAGCCAAGCATCGAGGGATGTTGCCAGAAGTGGCCGAGAAGATGATAAACTAGGACGCTCGCCGGGCTTGAATCCGGTACGAGCCGAGCGTTCTAGGTACTGCATTTATGCATTTGTGAACAAGACATCGCTAGATCCAGGTAGCAGGACCCTAGATCCAGTCGATAATACACGTGATCTACATGAAGTGTCAGTTGTTAAGGTCTCTAGTTTGCGCCAAGTGGATGAGTTTTCCAGATCCGAAGTCTCTTCAACCCTGGATCTACAAAGGGGAGAGGCACGTGGTTATTGGGAGAAGCGCCAACATGGTCGATGGTTTGAGCCTACCAAGGGTGAGGTCACTGCAGATCCACCTAAGGTCTGTCAGGTCACTGGATCCCGTAGATCTGAGGATGTTGGATCCATGGATCTGCTAACCGGGGAGTCCCGTGGATACTGGAAGTACCATGCCCCAGGAAAGTGGTTCAGACAAGCCAAGGTAGGGGGCAAGATCAACAATGAAAAAGCAATCCTACTCCTAGATAGTGGTGCCGAGGTGTCTATACTGGATACCGCCTTTGCTCGTAAGGTTGGGTGCCAAGTGGATGGGAGTCGGATCCAAGATTGTGTTGGGATTGGTGAAGGCGTGTACCGTACGAACGGGAGAACGCGGATCAAGATCACGCTGGCAGGTTGTTTGGTGTATTGGTTTGACATTTGGGTTGGAGATCTCGCTGGTCAAGACGCCATCCTCACGATGGATTTCATGGTGCCGGCTGGAGTGAGGTTGGATCTGGCGGATGGGACACTTTGTTTCCCTGACGAGATGCGGATCCAGCTCAGCGGACGGCGGCCGTTGTATGGAGCGAAGATGAGGATCATAAGGGCGGATAAGACCACCTGGATCGAGCCCGGGGAAACTTGGGAGCTGCCAGACCGGTTAAAGTGGGCGGAACATGAAAGACTGTGGGTCACCCGGGGCGAGAAATGGGTACCTACCGTAATCCAGGGACCAGGTCGATCACGATACCTCCAGGTCACGAACGTCAGCGACAAGAGACTATTACTGGACCATTATGAGGAGATCGGACGATGGTTGGCGAAGGACGGTATCCCTAGGCGACCTGGATATGTGTCAGTGGGATCCCGCCGCTACAAAGAATGGCAGAATCTGGTGTACGAGGCGACTACCGAGATCGAATCCCTCGGAGAGGTGGAGCTCCCGGCGGAGCCAACTGGCCCCTTGGTGGATCGGCCTTCATATCCAACTCCGCGAAAGATCCTGCAGAGGGATCGACGGGTTGAGATCCAAGCAATGGAAGTTGGATCCAGGACGGGGGACGATCCCCAGAGTCGGCCCTTAGATAACGCAGGGTCGGTGGATGAAGGATTGCAGAGGGCTAAAGCCGAGCAGCCGGATCCCGCTGATCCACAAGTGGATCCAAGCTCTCCATTGGATAAAGTGCCTGGATCCCTATCGAGAGTGGCAACACTAGTCAAACCCGAACTGTCGGGCTTAAACTCGTTAGAGGACCAACTGGATCCAACTGGTGGTTTCCCTGATACCAGGGTACCTGAACTCCCGAAGATAGAAGGACTGCCAGGCGAGAGAGGGCCGCGGTGTTTGGATCCAATGGTGGATCCTACGAAGACGGAAGATGAGCAAGTCTGTTACCGTGAAGGCGGGGATATACACGCCGAGGATCTGGGAGAAGGCATGGCGGTGATCCCGGAGGTACCACTGACCACAGAAGAAGTCACGATTGATGATATCCAAGTGGATCCGGGGGCGAATGAACCTGCTGAAGTGGATCGTCTGCGTCAGAAAATCTGGGAGAGCCGACATCTGCTGATTGGTAAAGATCGACCCATTCAAATCCAGCCGAGTGTAGTCGACACTCGGGCGGATATGTGCTGGGTATGAGTATTCACCGTCGGATCCCGATGAGCCGGTGCCTAAACTGCCTCCGTTCGTTAATGCAGAGCTCATACAAGGGGCGAATAGCCACGTTCCGCTTTGGTTAGGCTCTGCTCCAGATCGACACATCCAAATCCAGTCACCCGTAGCCGAATCTCGGGCGGATGAGTGTAGTCATGATGATCCGCCGTCGGATCCTGATGAGCCCGTTCCTCAACCGCCTCGGGGCGTCAATGCAGAGCTCATACATGAGGCGAAAGACGATGCTCCGCTGCGGTTGATCTCTGATCCAGATCGACCCATTCAAATCCAGCCGAGTGTAGTCGACACTCAGGCGGATATGTGCTGGGCATGAGTATCGACCGCCGGATTCCGATGAGCCGGTGCCTAAACCGCCTCCGTTCGTTAATGCAGGGCTCATACAAGGGGCGATTAGCCACGTTCCGCTTTTATTACGCTCTGCTCCAGATCGACACATTCAAATCCAGTCACCCGTAGCCGAATCTCGGGCGGATGAGTGTGGTCATGATGATCCGCCGTCGGATCCTGATGAGCCCGTCCCTCAACCGCCTCGGAACGTCAATGCAGAGCTCATACATGGGGCGAATGGCCACGTTCCGCTGTTCTTAGGCTCTGCTCCAGATCCACAGATTCAAATCCGCCCGTAGCCGAATCTCGGGCGGATGAGTGTGGTCATGATGATCCACTGTCGGATCCTGATGAGCCCGTCCTGAACCGTATCAAGGGAGTCGATACCGAGCTCATAAAAGGGGCGAATGGCCACGTTAGGCTCTGCTCCAGATCGACAGATTCAAATCCACCCGTAGCCGAATCTCAAGCGGATGAGTGTGGTCATGATGATCCGCCGTCGGATCCTGATGAGCCCGTCCCTCAACCGCCTCGGGGCGTCAATGCAGAGCTCATACATGGGGTGAAAGACGACGCACCGCTGCGGTTGATCTCTGATCCAGATCGACCCATTCAAATCCAGCCGACTGTAGTCGACACTCGGGCGGATATGTGCTAGGCATGAGTATCCACCGTCGGATCCCGATGAGCCGGTGCCTAAACCGCCTCGTGGCGTCAATACCGAGCTCGTACAAGGGGCGAATGGCCACGTTCCGCTGTGGTAAGGCTCTGCTCCAGATCGACCCATTCAAATCCAGCCGACTGCAGTCGAATCCCGGGCGGATGAGTGTGGTCATGATGATCCGCCGTCGATTCCTGATGAGCCCGTCCCTGAACCGTCTCAAGGGGGTCGATACAGAGCTCATAAAAGGGGCGAATGGCCACGTTAGGCTCTGCTCCAGATCGACAGATTCAAATCCACCCGTAGCCGAATCTCGGGCGGATGAGTGTGGTCATGATGATCCGCCGTCGGATCCTGATGAGCCCGTCCCTGAACCGGCTCAAGGGGGTCGATACAGAGTTCATAAAAGGGGCAAATGGCCACGTTAGGCTCTGCTCCAGATCGACCCATTCAAATCCAGTCACCCATAGCGGAAGCTCGGGCGGATGAGTGTGATCATGATGATCCGCCGTCGGATCCTGATGAGCCCGTCCCTGAACCGGCTCAAGGGGGTCGATACAGAGCTCATAAAAAGGGCGAATGGCCACGTTAGGCTCTGCTCCAGATCGACAGATTCAAATCCACCCTTAGCCGAATCTCGGGCGGATGAGTGTGGTCATGATGATCCGCCGTCGGATCCTGATGAGTCCGTCCCTGAACCGTCTCAAGGAATGGTTCGATCTGGAGCAGAGCCTTACCACAGCGGAACGTGGCCATTCGCCCCTTTTATAAGCTCTGTATCGACCCCCTTGAGACGGTTCAGGGACGGACTCATCAGGATCCGACGGCGGATCATCATGACCACACTCATCCGCCCGAGATTCGGCTACGGGCGGATTTGAATCTGTCGATCTGGAGCAGAGCCTAACGTGGCCATTCGCCCTTTTTATGAGCTCTGTATCGACCCCCTTGAGCCGGTTCAGGGACGGGCTCATCAGGATCCGACGGCGGATCATCATGATCACACTCATCCGCCCGAGCTTCCGCTATGGCGAATGGCCACGTTCCGCTGTTCTTAGGCTCTGCTCCAGATCGACAGATTCAAATCCACCCGTAGCCAAATCTCGGGCGGATGAGTGTGGTCATGAGTATCCACCGTCGGATCCCGATAAGCCGGTGCCTAAACCGCCTCGGGGCGTCAATGCAGAGCTCATACATGGGGTGAAAGACGACGCACCGCTGCGGTTGATCTCTGATCCAGATCGACCCATTCAAATCCAGCCGACTGTAGTCGACACTCGGGCGGATATGTGCTGGGCATGAGTATCCACCGTCGGATCCTGATGAGCCGGTGCCGAAACTGCCTCAGTTCGTTAATACAGAGCTCATACAAGGGGCGAATAGCCACGTTTCGCTTTAGTTAGGCTCTGCTCCAGATCGACACATTGAAATCCAGTCACCTGTAGCCGAATCTCGGGCGGATGAGTGTGGTCATGATGATCCGCTGTCGGATACTGATGGGCCCGTGCCTAAACCGCCTCGGAAGGTCAATGCAGAGCTCGTACATGGGGCGAATGACGACGCTCCGCTGTTCTTAGGCTCTGCTCCAGATCGACAGATTCAAATCCACCCGTAGCCGAATCTCGGGCGGATGAGTGTGGTCATGATGATCCGCCGTCGGATCCTGATGAGCCCGTCCCTCAACCGCCTCGGGGCGTCAATGCAGAGCTCATACATGGGGTGAAAGACGACGCACCGCTGCGGTTGATCTCTGATCCAGATCGACCCATTCAAATCCAGCCGACTGTAGTCGACACTCGGGCGGATATGTGCTGGGCATGAGTATCCACCGTCGGATCCTGATGAGCCGGTGCCTAAACTGCCTCAGTTCGCTAATACAGAGCTCATACAAGGGGCGAATAGCCACGTTTCGCTTTTATTACGCTCTGCTCCAGATCGACACATTCAAATCCAGTCACCCGTAGCCGAATCTCGGGCGGATGAGTGTGGTCATGATGATCCGCCGTCGGATCCTGATGAGTCCGTCCCTGAACCGGCTCAAGGGGGTCGATACAGAGCTCATAAAAGGGGCGAATGGCCACGTTAGGCTCTGCTCCAGATCGACAGATTCAAATCCACCCTTAGCCGAATCTCGGGCGGATGAGTGTGGTCATGATGATCCGCCGTCGGATCCTGATGAGTCCGTCCCTGAACCGTCTCAAGGAATGGTTCGATCTGGAGCAGAGCCTTACCACAGCGGAACGTGGCCATTCGCCCCTTTTATAAGCTCTGTATCGACCCCCTTGAGACGGTTCAGGGACGGACTCATCAGGATCCGACGGCGGATCATCATGACCACACTCATCCGCCCGAGATTCGGCTACGGGCGGATTTGAATCTGTCGATCTGGAGCAGAGCCTAACGTGGCCATTCGCCCTTTTTATGAGCTCTGTATCGACCCCCTTGAGCCGGTTCAGGGACGGGCTCATCAGGATCCGACGGCGGATCATCATGATCACACTCATCCGCCCGAGCTTCCGCTATGGCGAATGGCCACGTTCCGCTGTTCTTAGGCTCTGCTCCAGATCGACAGATTCAAATCCACCCGTAGCCAAATCTCGGGCGGATGAGTGTGGTCATGAGTATCCACCGTCGGATCCCGATAAGCCGGTGCCTAAACCGCCTCGGGGCGTCAATGCAGAGCTCATACATGGGGTGAAAGACGACGCACCGCTGCGGTTGATCTCTGATCCAGATCGACCCATTCAAATCCAGCCGACTGTAGTCGACACTCGGGCGGATATGTGCTGGGCATGAGTATCCACCGTCGGATCCTGATGAGCCGGTGCCGAAACTGCCTCAGTTCGTTAATACAGAGCTCATACAAGGGGCGAATAGCCACGTTTCGCTTTAGTTAGGCTCTGCTCCAGATCGACACATTGAAATCCAGTCACCTGTAGCCGAATCTCGGGCGGATGAGTGTGGTCATGATGATCCGCTGTCGGATACTGATGGGCCCGTGCCTAAACCGCCTCGGAAGGTCAATGCAGAGCTCGTACATGGGGCGAATGACGACGCTCCGCTGTTCTTAGGCTCTGCTCCAGATCGACAGATTCAAATCCACCCGTAGCCGAATCTCGGGCGGATGAGTGTGGTCATGATGATCCGCCGTCGGATCCTGATGAGCCCGTCCCTCAACCGCCTCGGGGCGTCAATGCAGAGCTCATACATGGGGTGAAAGACGACGCACCGCTGCGGTTGATCTCTGATCCAGATCGACCCATTCAAATCCAGCCGACTGTAGTCGACACTCGGGCGGATATGTGCTGGGCATGAGTATCCACCGTCGGATCCTGATGAGCCGGTGCCGAAACTGCCTCCGTTCGCTAATACAGAGCTCATACAAGGGGCGAATAGCCACGTTTCGCTTTAGTTAGGCTCTGCTCCAGATCGACACATTGAAATCCAGTCACCTGTAGCCGAATCTCGGGCGGATGAGTGTGGTCATGATGATCCGCTGTCGGATACTGATGGGCCCGTGCCTAAACCGCCTCGGGGCGTCAATGCAGAGCTCGTACATGGGGCGAATGACGACGCTCCGCTGTTCTTAGGCTCTGCTCCAGATCGACAGATTCAAATCCACCCGTAGCCGAATCTCGGGCGGATGAGTGTGGTCATGATGATCCGCCGTCGGATCCTGATGAGCCCGTCCCTCAACCGCCTCGGGGCGTCAATGCAGAGCTCATACATGGGGTGAAAGACGACGCACCGCTGCGGTTGATCTCTGATCCAGATCGACCCATTCAAATCCAGCCGACTGTAGTCGACACTCGGGCGGATATGTGCTAGGCATGAGTATCCACCGTCGGATCCTGATGAGCCGGTGCCGAAACTGCCTCAGTTCGTTAATACAGAGCTCATACAAGGGGCGAATAGCCACGTTTCGCTTTGGTTAGGCTCTGCTCCAGATCGACACATTGAAATCCAGTCACCTGTAGCCGAATCTCGGGCGGATGAGTGTGGTCATGATGATCCGCTGTCGGATACTGATGGGCCCGTGCCTAAACCGCCTCGGGGCGTCAATGCAGAGCTCGTACATGGGGCGAATGACGACGCTCCGCTGTTCTTAGGCTCTGCTCCAGATCGACAGATTCAAATCCACCCGTAGCCGAATCTCGGGCGGATGAGTGTGGTCATGATGATCCGCCGTCGGATCCTGATGAGCCCGTCCCTCAACCGCCTCGGGGCGTCAATGCAGAGCTCATACATGGGGTGAAAGACGACGCACCGCTGCGGTTGATCTCTGATCCAGATCGACCCATTCAAATCCAGCCGACTGTAGTCGACACTCGGGCGGATATGTGCTAGGCATGAGTATCCACCGTCGGATCCTGATGAGCCGGTGCCTAAACTGCCTCAGTTCGTTAATACAGAGCTCATACAAGGGGCGAATAGCCACGTTTCGCTTTGGTTAGGCTCTGCTCCAGATCGACACATTGAAATCCAGTCACCTGTAGCCGAATCTCGGGCGGATGAGTGTGGTCATGATGATCCGCTGTCGGATACTGATGGGCCCGTGCCTAAACCGCCTCGGGGCGTCAATGCAGAGCTCGTACATGGGGCGAATGACGACGCTCCGCTGTTCTTAGGCTCTGCTCCAGATCGACAGATTCAAATCCACCCGTAGCCGAATCTCGGGCGGATGAGTGTGGTCATGATGATCCGCCGTCGGATCCTGATGAGCCCGTCCCTCAACCGCCTCGGGGCGTCAATGCAGAGCTCATACATGGGGTGAAAGACGACGCACCGCTGCGGTTGATCTCTGATCCAGATCGACCCATTCAAATCCAGCCGACTGTAGTCGACACTCGGGCGGATATGTGCTAGGCATGAGTATCCACCGTCGGATCCTGATGAGCCGGTGCCTAAACTGCCTCAGTTCGTTAATACAGAGCTCATACAAGGGGCGAATAGCCACGTTTCGCTGTGGTTAGGCTCTGCTCCAGATCGACACATTCAAATCCAGTCACCCATAGCGGAAGCTCGGGCGGATGAGTGTGGTCATGATGATACGCCGTCGGATCCTGATGAGCCCGTCCCTGAACCGTCTCAAGGGGGTCGCTACAGAGCTCATAAAAGGGGCGAATGGCCACGTTAGGCTCTGCTCCAGATCGACAGATTCAAATCCACCCGTAGCCGAATCTCGGGCGGATGAGTGTGGTCATGATGATCCGCCGTCGATTCCTGATGAGCCCCTCCCTCAACCGCCTCGGGGCGTCAATGCAGAGCTCATACATGGGGTGAAAGACGACGCACCGCTGCGGTTGATCTCTGATCCAGATCGACCCATTCAAATCCAGCCGACTGTAGTCGACACCCAGGCGGATATGTGTGGGCATGAGTATTCACCGTCGGATCCCGATAAGCCCGTCCCTCAACCGCCTCGTGGCGTCAATACCGAGCTCATACAAGGAGCGAATGGCCACGTTCCGCTGTTCTAAGGCTCTGCTCCAGATCGAAACATTCAAATCCAGCCGACTGTAGTCGAATCCCGGGCGGATGAGTGTGGTCATGATGATACGCCGTCGGATCCTGATGAGCCCGTCCCTCAACCGCCTCGGGGCGTTAATGCAGAGCTCATACATGGGGTGAAAGACGACGCACCGCTGCGGTTGATCTCTGATCCAGATCGACCCATTCAAAATCCAGCCGACTGTAGTCGACACCCAGGCGGATATGTGTGGGCATGAGTATCCACCGTCGGATCCCGATAAGCCCGTCCCTCAACCGCCTCGTGGCGTCAATACCGAGCTCATACAAGGAGCGAATGGCCACGTTCCGCTGTTCTAAGGCTCTGCTCCAGATCGACAGATTCTAATCCAGCCGACTGTAGTCGAATCCCGGGCGGATGAGTGTGGTCATGATGATCCGCCGTCGGATCCTGATGAGCCCGTCCCTGAACCGCCTCGAGGCGCCAATACAGAGCTCATACAAGGGGCGAATGGCCACGTTCCGCTTTGGTTAGGCTCTGCTGCAGATCGACACATTTAAATCCTGCCGACTGTAGTCTACACTCACGCGGATATTTGTGGGCATGAGTATCCACCGTCGGATACCGATGGGCCCGTGCCTGAACCGCCTTGGGGCGTCAATGCGGCGCTCATACAGAGGGCGAATGCTCCCGTTCCGCTGTGGTTGTGCTCTGCTGATGATCGACACATTCAAATCCACCCGTAGCCGAATCTCGGGCGGATGAGTGTGGTCATGATGATCCGCCGTCGGATCCTGATGAGCCCGTCCCTCAACCGCCTTGGGGCGTCAATGGGGCGCTCATACAGAGGGCGAATGCTCCCGTTCCGCTGTGGTTATGCTCTGCTCCAGATCGAAACATTCAAATCCAGCTAACTGTAGTCGACACTCAGGCGGATATGTGTGGGCATTAGTATCCACCGTCGGATCTTGATAAGCCGGTGCCTCAACCGCCTCGGGGCGCCAATACAAAGCTCATACAAGGGGCGAATGGCCACGTTCCGCTGTTCATAGGCTCTGCTCCAGATCGACACATCCAAATTCAGTCACCCGTAGCCGAATCTCGGGCGGATGAGCGTGGTCATGATGATCCGCCGTCGGATCCTGATGAGCCCGTCCCTCAACCGCCTTGGGGCGTCAATGGGGCGCTCATACAGAGGGCGAATGCTCCCGTTCCGCTGTGGTTATGCTCTGCTCCAGATCGAAACATTCAAATCCAGCTAACTGTAGTCGACACTCAGGCGGATATGTGTGGGCATTAGTATCCACCGTCGGATCTTGATAAGCCGGTGCCTCAACCGCCTCGAGGCGCCAATACAGAGCTCATACAAGGGGCGAATGGCCACGCTCCACTTTGGTTAGGCTCTGCTGCAGATCGACACATTCAAATCCTGCCGACTGTAGTCGAATCCCAGGCGGATATGTGTGGGCATGAGTATCCACCGTCGGATCCCGATAAGCCCGTCCCTCAACCGCCTCGTGGCGTCAATACCGAGCTCATACAAGGAGCGAATGGCCACGTTCCGCTGTTCTAAGGCTCTGCTCCAGATCGACAGATTCAAATCCAGCCGACTGTAGTCGAATCCCGGGCGGATGAGTGTGGTCATGATGATCCGCCGTCGGATCCTGATGAGCCCGTCCCTGAACCTTCTCAAGGGGGTCGCTACAGAGCTCATAAAGGGGCAATTGGCCACGTTTCGCTGTTCTTAGGCTCTGGTCCAGATCGACAGATTCAAATCCGCCCGTAGCCGAATCTCGGGCGGATGAGTGTGGTCATGATGATCCGCCGTCGGATCCTGATGAGCCCGTCCCTGAACCGTCTCAAGGGGGTCGATACAGAGCTCATAAAAGGGGCGAATGGCCACGTTCCGCTGTGGTAAGGCTCTGCTCCAGATCGAACCATTCGAATCCAGCCGACTGTAGTCGAATCCCGGGCGGATGAGTGTGGTCATGATGATCCGCCGTCGATTCCTGATGAGCCCGTCCCTCAACCGCCTCGGGGCGTCAATGCAGAGCTCATACATGGGGTGAAAGACGACGCACCGCTGCGGTTGATCTCTGATCCAGATCGATCCATTCAAATCCAGACGACTGTAGTCGACACCCAGGCGAATATGTGTGGGCATGAGTATCCACCGTCGGATCCCGATAAGCCGGTGCCTAAACCGCCTCGTGGCGTCAATACCGAGCTCGTACAAGGGGCGAATGGCCACGTTCCGCTGTGGTAAGGCTCTGCTCCAGATCGACCCATTCAAATCCAGTCACCCATAGCGGAAGCTCGGGCGGATGAGTTTGGTCATGATGATCCGCCGTCGGATCCTGATGAGCCCGTCCCTGAACCTTCTCAAGGGGGTCGCTACAGAGCTCATAAAAGGGGCGAATGGCCACGTTAGGCTCTGCTCCAGATCGACAGATTCAAATCCACCCGTAGCCGAATCTCGGGCGGATGAGTGTGGTCATGATGATCCGCCGTCGATTCCTGATGAGCCCCTCCCTCAACCGCCTCGGGGCGTCAATGCAGAGATCATACATGGGGTGAAAGACGACGCACCGCTGCGGTTGATCTCTGATCCAGATCGATCCATTCAAATCCAGACGACTGTAGTCGACACCCAGGCGAATATGTGTGGGCATGAGTATCCACCGTCGGATCCCGATAAGCCGGTGCCTAAACCGCCTCGTGGCGTCAATACCGAGCTCGTACAAGGGGCGAATGGCCACGTTCCGCTGTGGTAAGGCTCTGCTCCAGATCGAACCATTCGAATCCAGCCGACTGTAGTCGAATCCCGGGCGGATGAGTGTGGTCATGATGATCCGCCGTCGATTCCTGATGAGCCCGTCCCTCAACCGCCTCGGGGCGTCAATGCAGAGCTCATACATGGGGTGAAAGACGACGCACCGCTGCGGTTGATCTCTGATCCAGATCGATCCATTCAAATCCAGACGACTGTAGTCGACACCCAGGCGAATATGTGTGGGCATGAGTATCCACCGTCGGATCCCGATAAGCCGGTGCCTAAACCGCCTCGTGGCGTCAATACCGAGCTCGTACAAGGGGCGAATGGCCACGTTCCGCTGTGGTAAGGCTCTGCTCCAGATCGACCCATTCAAATCCAGTCACCCATAGCGGAAGCTCGGGCGGATGAGTTTGGTCATGATGATCCGCCGTCGGATCCTGATGAGCCCGTCCCTGAACCTTCTCAAGGGGGTCGATACAGAGCTCATAAAAGGGGCGAATGGCCACGTTAGGCTCTGCTCCAGATCGACAGATTCAAATCCACCCGTAGCCGAATCTCGGGCGGATGAGTGTGGTCATGATGATCCGCCGTCGATTCCTGATGAGCCCCTCCCTCAACCGCCTCGGGGCGTCAATGCAGAGATCATACATGGGGTGAAAGACGACGCACCGCTGCGGTTGATCTCTGATCCAGATCGACCCATTCAAATCCAGTTGACTGTAGTCGACACCCAGGTGGATATGTGTGGGCATGAGTATCCACCGTCGGATCCCGATAAGCCGGTGCCTAAACCGCCTCGTGGCGTCAATACCGAGCTCGTACAAGGGGCGAATGGCCACGTTCCGCTGTGGTAAGACTCTGCTCCAGATCGAAACATTCAAATCCAGCCGACTGTAGTCGAATCCCGGGCGGATGAGTGTGGTCATGATGATCCGCCGTCGGATCCTGATGAGCCCGTCCCTGAACCGTCTCAAGGGGGTCGATACAGAGCTCATAAAAGGGGCGAATGGCCACGTTAGGCTCTGCTCCAGATCGACAGATTCAAATCCACCCGTAGCCGAATCTCGGGCGGATGAGTGTGGTCATGATGATCCGCCGTCGATTCCTGATGAGCCCCTCCCTCAACCGCCTCGGGGCGTCAATGCAGAGCTCATACATGGGGTGAAAGACGACGCACAGCTGCGGTTGATCACTGATCCAGATCGACCCATTCAAATCCAGTTGACTGTAGTCGACACCCAGGCGGATATGTGTGGGCATGAGTATCCACCGTCGGATCCCGATAAGCCGGTGCCTAAACCGCCTCGTGGCGTCAATACCGAGCTCGTACAAGGGGCGAATGGCCACGTTCCGCTGTGGTAAGACCCTGCTCCAGATCGAAACATTCAAATCCAGCCGACTGTAGTCGAATCCCGGGCGGATGAGTGTGGTCATGATGATCCGCCGTCGGATCCTGATGAGCCCGTCCCTGAACCGTCTCAAGGGGGTCGATACAGAGCTCATAAAAGGGGCGAATGGCCACGTTAGGCTCTGCTCCAGATCGACAGATTCAAATCCACCCGTAGCCGAATCTCGGGCGGATGAGTGTGGTCATGATGATCCGCCGTCGATTCCTGATGAGCCCCTCCCTCAACCGCCTCGGGGCGTCAATGCAGAGCTCATACAGGGGGTGAAAGACGACGCACAGCTGCGGTTGATCACTGATCCAGATCGACCCATTCAAATCCAGTTGACTGTAGTCGACACCCAGGCGGATATGTGTGGGCATGAGTATCCACCGTCGGATCCCGATAAGCCGGTGCCTAAACCGCCTCGTGGCGTCAATACCGAGCTTGTACAAGGAGCGAATGGCCACGTTCCGCTGTGGTAAGACTCTGCTCCAGATCGATACATTCAAATCCAGTCACCTGTAGCCGAATCTCGGGCGGATGAGTGTGGTCATGATGATCCGCTGTCGGATACTGATGGGCCCGTGCCTAAACCGCCTCGGGGCGTCAATGCAGAGCTCGTACATGGGGCGAATGACGACGCTCCGCTGTTCTTAGGCTCTGCTCCAGATCGACAGATTCAAATCCACCCGTAGCCGAATCTCGGGCGGATGAGTGTGGTCATGATGATCCGCCGTCGGATCCTGATGAGCCCGTCCCTCAACCGCCTCGGGGCGTCAATGCAGAGCTCAAACATGGGGTGAAAGACGACGCACCGCTGCGGTTGATCTCTGATCCAGATCGATCCATTCAAATCCAGACGACTGTAGTCGACACCCAGGCGGAAGAGTGTGGTCATGATGATCCGCCGTCGGATCCTGATGAGCCTGTCCCTTAACCGCCTCGTGGCGTCAATACCGAGCTCATACAAGGACCGAATAGTCACGTTCCGCTGTAATTAGGCTCTGCTCCAGATCGACACATTCCAATCCAGTCACCCATAGCCGAAGCTCGGGCGGATGAGTTTGGTCATGATGATCCGCCGTCGGATCCTGATGAGCCCGTCCCTGAACCTTCTCAAGGGGGTCGCTACAGAGCTCATAAAAGGGGTGAATGGCCACGTTAGGCTCTGCTCCAGATCGACAGATTCAAATCCACCCGTAGCCGAATCTCGGGCGGATGAGTGTGGTCATGATGATCCGCCGTCGATTCCTGATGAGCCCCTCCCTCAACCGCCTTGGGGCGTCAATGCAGAGCTCATACATGGGGTGAAAGACGACGCACCGCTGCGGTTGATCTCTGATCCAGATCGACCCATTCAAATCCAGCCGACTGTAGTCGACACCCAGGCGGAAGAGTGTGGTCATGATGATCCGCCGTCGGATCCTGATGAGCCTGTCCCTTAACCGCCTCGTGGCGTCAATACCGAGCTCATACAAGGACCGAATAGTCACGTTCCGCTGTAATTAGGCTCTGCTCCAGATCGACACATTCCAATCCAGTCACCCATAGCCGAAGCTCGGGCGGATGAGTTTGGTCATGATGATCCGCCGTCGGATCCTGATGAGCCCGTCCCTGAACCTTCTCAAGGGGGTCGCTACAGAGCTCATAAAAGGGGTGAATGGCCACGTTAGGCTCTGCTCCAGATCGACAGATTCAAATCCACCCGTAGCCGAATCTCGGGCGGATGAGTGTGGTCATGATGATCCGCCGTCGATTCCTGATGAGCCCCTCCCTCAACCGCCTTGGGGCGTCAATGCAGAGCTCATACATGGGGTGAAAGACGACGCACCGCTGCGGTTGATCTCTGATCCAGATCGACCCATTCAAATCCAGCCGACTGTAGTCGAATCCCGGGCGGATGAGTGTGGTCATTATGATCCGCCGTCGGATCCTGATGAGCCCGTCCCTGAACCGCCTCGTGGCGTCAATACCGAGCTCATACAAGGAGCGAATGGCCACGTTCCGCTGTTCTAAGGCTCTGCTCCAGATCGAAACATTCAAATCCAGCCGACTGTAGTCGAATCCCGGGCGGATGAGTGTGGTCATGATGATACGCCGTCGGATCCTGATGAGCCCGTCCCTGAACCGTCTCAAGGGGGTCGATACAGAGCTCATAAAAGGGGCGAATGGGCACGTTAGGCTCTGCTCCAGATCGACAGATTCAAATCCACCCGTAGCCGAATCTCGGGCGGATGAGTGTGGTCATGATGATCCGCCGTCGATTCCTGATGAGCCCGTCTGTGGTGTTGGAAATCCCACGTGAACTCTAGCTACAGATGTAGTTAGGATGTTCCCACAACAATACGTCTACTAGGATAGTAAACGATCGTTCGGGCGGACCTGAAGACCCCAGTTCTGCCCTTGCACCGGGACAAACTGGACCTTGTAAACTACTTATATAGGCCAACCAGTAAAATAAGAACACGCTACTAGCACGAGCAAAGCTAGCAGGTGTTTTGAATCCTCGTGGTCCCAACAGCGGAAGGGTACCAGGCACGGGTAAGCCTTTTACGAGATCACCGAGTGTTCAACACTCGGCTGGAAGAAATAAAAGGGAGGCAATTCAAGCACTCCCAGTCGTGCAAATAGGCAACAATAAGCCGTCACGTAAAACCTCCCGATAATAATCGGCCAATACACAAAGTCTCTTGGCCTTGCCGGATGGACCCTCGCTACAGAGCTTCGAGTTCACCGACAGGCATAGCACACTCAAACAAGCTTGACCTGACGCTTACCTTGAAGCCGGACGTCGCTCTGTGTGCTTGAGTGGAAATTCTGTTCTGTATTTAAGCTTACCCTTTCGGGTCTATTCCTAATAAGAAGTCCTAATCAAGTATACAAATATCAAGTGAACAATGATCCGTTATGGATCTTCTTGCATGCCAAGCGTCGTCTGCACTGTCGCATGAGCATCTTTAACGGTCCGCGCCCTGTCCCAGACGGTTAACGTGTCTTCCAAAGGTCGCTGAGTATTCCGCGAACTCATCCCAACCGCCACTGAGGGTTCGTACCGTAGATGGTCCGCTGAATGCGAATCCGGCCAGTCCATTATTAATAATAGGGACAGCCTGGATTCAGTGACATAGGGCCGTATCCGATACTTGTTGAAAACTCGGAGGTGACGCCGTCGAGTCCCTTGCACCTTGGCGTCTCCGTACATCACCCGACCGAGGGTTCGTCGCTTGAACAACTTGGGCGGTGTCACGTCTTTGTCGACGGGTGATAATCCGCAGCCACGGAGAAATCACTACACCACAACTGCCCCTGTCGCAATGGAAGCCACGGTACTGGTGCCCGTTGTGACATTTCTTCATTCTTCAATTCACCATCTCGCCACCGTATGTCCAAGCGTCTGAATCGAGCCGTGTCCGACGCTTTTCAGCGTCTCAATCCTCGTAGACGTCGCGAACGTGAACAGCTGGAGGTACGTCAGCTCATCCTTCTCTTGAATCATCGGCACCTTGCTCATCATCTCGCATTACTCGACTTGTTTCTCAGGAGGGCAAGGCCGAGGGTTCGAACGTCCCTCAGTCTGCTACACTTCCTCCGACAGCGGCGTCATCAACTGGTCCTTCTGCGCTTCCTGCCCCAGACTCTTCACTCCCTGCGGTAGCTCCTGCAGCACTCCCCGTCGTCGCTGAATCCGCGGAGATGGCTCCTGCTGCTCCTCCTGCGCCTGCTGGTGGTACACCACCACTCACCGAAGATTCGCTGCGCGCTATGCTGGCTGAAAGTACGGAGGCATCGGTCGATTACATGATGACCTCGATAATTCCGTACTTGACGGCAATGTCACGTCACCAAGTGTAGCTCAGCGTTGCGCCTCCTCTCCACGACGATGTACACACTCAACGTCGCCTCGAGACTGCGGTTGGTTTCGATGATGTCCTCGCTGCATGTTCCACGACGTTCTCCAGCATCTCAGCTAACTGTTGAGGGGTCCAGCGAAGTTTCGTTTTCAGTGGTCGCTCCCCGGTCGGCATTCATGTTTTCTTATTCTTAATCCACTTCCACAGCGTAATCATGTTCATGTTGTTCTTCAAATGCATATACAATTTGTTGTTGCAGTAACGTTCTTCGTCGGTTACCACAGGCTGCATCGCCCTGTGGACAGTTCATACGTGATCAAGTCACGCTAGTCTTCGTCCGCCACTTGCGCCATCTGCAGCCGATTCTCGCTCTTCTTGGCTCGCAAATAGTCGTACAGCAGACCTCCACATGACAAGTTTGATGATGGTTCCCAAGTTGTATCTTCATAGCCCACCCACTTGACTTTGAACTCGCGTACAGCACGCTCCGGGCTCGTCGTTAGTGGTGTTCTGTCGTCGAGGATGGCCTCGACTTCATATTTACCGGCAACTTGATCTGGTTCCCAGCTGTCCTCAGGCAGTAGTTCCTCATCGAAGTCGAGTCTTGCTTCATTAGTCGCGTCAAGTACCAACCGAGTGTTCGGTCGACTGTTGAATTCGTTGACAGCCTTGAGTCTTGACACATGCACTACTGGGTAAAAGCGATACCCACTTCGATCAGGCAGTTCCAGCTCGTACGCAAACTCTTCCACCTTGCGCTTGATCCGAAAAGGTCCATGCCATCGGTGAGCTAATTTCTTCGTCAAGCCCGGTTTGACGCGTTCCATGTACAACCACGCCCGGCTCCCAATCTCAAAAAGAGATCTCGGTGGAGCTCTTGCAGGATCTTCCATCTCTTCCGAAGCTTCTGGAGGGTTCGCCGAGTGTTCGTTTCCACTTGGTTGAGGTACGGCAGCTTTTTCCAGTCGACTCAGGGCCTCATTATGCTTTTTAGCCCTTCGCTCCTTTTCTACAGCCTGATAATCTTTGGCCATAGTGAGGGCGACCTCATGTTGTCGATTGATCTCGCGCCGCCACGCCAGTGCGTCAGACTGCTTGCCGAGTCCTCGTTTGAGTGATGACGACATTGCCCGCAACGTCGACTGCGTATCCCAACCATAAACGAGGTAGAACGGCGTTTCCTTCCTCGTAGTGTCTTGAGAAGTATTAATAGCAAATACTAGCTTCTCCGCGATTTCATCCCAATCTTGCTGTAGAGGGTCTTCCGCGTACACCCGTACGGATCCCATCACCGACTTCACCAAGCGTTCCTGCTGTCCATTAGCCTGTGGCCGATAGCTCAAAGACGCTCGTGATCTTGACTGCATCATCTCTGCAAATGCTTGGAAAACCTCGCTCATGAAGCGTGGGTCGCGGTCGTGCCTTATTAATGATGGGGCTCCGAATCGTCGGTACACACATTCTTCGAACACTTGGGCAACACTCAGTGCAGTCGTATCTGACATAGCCTTGGCAATAACGAATCCCGTGAACGAGCACTGAAATAGGAGCAACGCCGTGTTGCCCCTACGAGATTTCGGTAGTGGGATCACAAAATCCATCGAGACGATCTGGAAAGGTCGTTCGGCTAGCACGCTACCAGGTGAGTATCCACGAAGCTGTGGACGGCTTTTACTCGAGCTGCAATCTGGACATGACTTCACATGCTTCTCCACGTCGGCGTACAAGCCGATCCAATAATAATCGGACTTAACGCGGTGGAACGTTCTCACCACACCTTGATGTCCTCCTTCCAGCGAGTCGTGACAGTTCTGCAAGACCTCTTGAATCATCGTTGTCGGTACCACAAGCCGCAGCTTGGTCTCCTCTTGCCAACCGTGGTCGTACCGACGATTCAATCCAAGATAGTGAAGCACGCCGTCTTCTGATAACACGAACCGGTCAGCATACCTCCAGGCATCTCGAGCTTATTTGTAACTCAGCTCTTCTGCTTGGCCCTGAAGCACCTTCTTGATGTTAAACCACTTCTGCTCCTCGTCTTGTGCCACCAGTATCCGTCTGCGTCGTTCCCGCTGTATCGCTACCGGATCAACATCTTCCGCATCGGGAAATGCCGATGGTACAGTCTTGTGAGGATGGTCTGGCAAATCTTCGCCGAATGAATCTTCGGTGGACGTCTCTCGTCGTTCTTCATGCTGTTCTTGAGCTTTTGAGACCCCCTCCGAGTTTTCATCGGCAAACCTGACGCGTTTCTTGGCTTTCGTCTGTCGCCTAGTCATCACTGCTATATTACCATAATCGCACTTTGGTGAGCTGTAATCAACCACGAAATTTTCGAAAGTTTTCCACTTTGAAGACTCGCTGCCTGACAGTACATGTACTTGACGCTCTGCTCCTCGTGACGAAACATCTACCGAGTCTTCATCCGGCTCGTAGATCATTTCCTGGATGCGGTTCAGCGATGCCAATTCCGACTTGCGAGTTTCAGCCAAGATTACCCGACTGACCTTCGATTCCAGCGCTTCAGTGGCTAACGAATCCGCGGCCGCGGTGTATTCTCGTACAACGTGAAGATATTTAACTGATCGAAGCTTGGCCGTGAGTTCCTTGTGAGTATTCAGCAGCGCTAGCAAAGTTTCCTTCCTGCATGCGATCACCCCTAGTGATTGTTGAATCGCGAGCCTTGAGTCACCAACGATGACTAAATCCTCGGCACCGTGCGCAATAGCAGCCTTGACACCGTTGATCATACCTTTATACCCTGCCTCATTCACCGTGGTAGCCGAGAGGTAAGCGTTTGCAGCAATCACTACCTTCCACTCAGGAAGGCTCCACAGCACCCATGAACAACTCCCGTAGCCACCGTACTTCTCTGTCTTCGCTGATCCGTCAAAAGACATGACGAATCCGCTGTAATTACGGGAAAGCCTGGCGTACAGCAACGCGGGGTCCATTCGAATAGTCGGGGAACCCTTGTTTGGAGGCGCCACCGGCGCGAGCGAGTCTTCCAGGTCAACGAAGCTCGTGATGCTTGACTGCAGTAGCTGCGCAAAGGCGACATCCTTCTCTTTCACGCGCTGCACCTTAAGGTGCCACTGCGATAGCAGCACTGCGAACTGGACCGCGCGTCCGAAGAGAGACTTCGACTTATGCACCCACTCTAACGTCGAGAATCGTGTATAGACATGTAGCGTCTTTCCTGCCAGCTGGACGTAACAGATCTTCAACAGCAGAAGTAACGCCAAAACTTCCTTCTCAGCAGGATGGTAGTTCATCTCGGCCTCCTTGAGCACCCGACCGAGGAACCGTACGGAGTGTAACTTGCCGTCATGTTCTTGCATTAGCGTAGTGCTCAACGCCCATTCATTCGCAAAGAGCATGACGTAAACTTCTTTCGACCGATCGAAGTGCCTGAGGATGGGTGAATGTGAAACACTCGTCTTCAATCTTTCGAAGGAATGACGTGCCACAGAAAGGCCACCTTCAACGACAAAGTCTTCATCCTTGAGCTGGTACAGCGCCGCACCAGAGACCGCGAAGTCTTGAATGAAGCGGCTGTAGTAATTAACCGCTCCAAGAAACGACTGCATGCCCTTCTTGCTCGTTGGAAACGAAAGCTCGGTGATGGCCGCAAGCTTCTTGGGGTCAGCTATGATACCTTCTGGCGAAATTTTATGCGACAGAAAGTCCACCTTGGGTTGGCAAAAGATGCTCTTGGTGAAGCTAATGCTGATCCGACACTGTGCGAATCTTGCTAGCAATCGGTCCAGCGTCGCCAGGCAGCTGTCGAAATCCTCGCCACCGAAGCAAATGTCATCCACAAACGACCGTCGACCAAATACAGGTACCAGCGATGATTCGTCTGGCTCCCCGTTCGTAAACATGTCAGCGACGGGGCTGTTGACGAGTTGTAGTACAGGGTCGGTTTCTACCGGTGCTTCGCGGTCTGCCGCGAACTTCGTTTGAAACGAACCCTCGGCGCTTGGCCCACGACGTTCCTTGGCCTGTTCTTCAGCTAAACGCATCTTCTCCGAGTATTCAAACCAACCTCCTTTAGGCTGAACGAACCCCCAGAGTGCGTTGTCAATCATACGCTGATAGATCATCGGCGCGTTCTTTAGCCCGAAGGGCATGCGTAACCACTCGAAATGTCCGAGTGCGCAGACGAACGCCGATACTTTACGCGCTCGCAAGGTCATCATGACCGCCCAGAAGCCGCTTGCTGCATCCAGCGAGCAGAACCATAGGTAGCGCTCGAGATCTGTTAACAGGTCGTCGACTAGCGGCATTGCATATTCCATGATCGCGGTGATAGCATTCACCATCTTGTAATCAATGCAGAGCCGGATGTCCAGCCCGTTCTTTTTCATCACAATCACGATCGGCGATGCCCATGGACTGTCTGAAAAGACGATCAGTCCTGCACGCAATAAAGCGCGCAGCAGCTCGTACAGCTTGCCGAGAAATCGCAGCGGCACGCGTCGGGCACGCTGTTCAATTGGGGCGTGCCCTTGTGTGTCGATATCGCATACCGCTCCGTAGGCTGGCGGCGGCAGTGCGTTACCACTAGCAATCAGGATGTGCTCGTGATTCTTTAGCGTCGCGACTAGACGTTCTCGGCGTTCAGTCGACAGCTCAGGATCAGCAACATTAGGCGCAGTGTAGTCAATTCTCGTGTTGATCTCTTCGGTCAGATCCGGCAGGAATGCCAGCTCCTTCGCGTAGTCGTCCAAGCCAATGTTGTTAGCTGGGTGTTCGTAGAAATCATTTCTCGTATCCTCCGTTGCTTCATTTCCCTCGGTTGTTAACACTCGAGCAACCGAGATGTATGTTCCGTCCAACGCCGCTATGGATTCTTCCCTTGACTCAACATTGCCATCCGTTTCGATTTCAACAGTCGGTACTTGGTCCATCTCCTTCCCATCCTGGTTTCCCATCTCTGGGCCACCTGCCGAGTCGTCGTTCGCAATATTGAATGCGTGGGCCGTCGACATATTGGGTTGTTGACTTTTGTTCCGCTCCTCGTTCTGCCGCTGTCTTGACATTTCGGAATTCGCACCAATCTTGCAATGAATACTCGGTGCCGTACTCAACACCTTCTGCGCGATGCCTGTATCCTCTGGATCAACCACCGGTGGCTCGTTCGCAGATTTGGCGACACACAAGGCCGGGACAGCTTCGTCAAAACGGGTGACTCCATTCAATCCAGTGCCGTGACTTGTCGCTTCCGTGGTCACCCCTGACTGGACACTAACACTCGTTGGCGTATGTACCACGTTTACCGGCCTCAGTAGTTCGTGTGTACGCACTACCGAGGCTTCGTTCGCGTTATTGCCTCCGCCATGGGTTGTCGTGTAAGTGTCCAAAGGTTCTGCGGAAGGCTGACCGTCGGCCAAATCCCCGGCTGTCACCCCAGACGCCAGACAGGCTTCCACTCGTTCACGCTCTTCCAGGATCAGTGCCCAGCGCTCTGCACATGTCAGACGATCACTAGAATCTACTAGCGAGTCTTCTAGAGGTCGTGCTAGCACCCCACCGGGTTCTGGGTAGTATGGTCGATCAACTGCTGAAGGCTGAGTTGCAAGCCACTGTTCGTAGATTTCGCATTCACGCTGAAAGAGCCCGCGGTCTCTACAACCTTCGTAGGCCAACACTTGCCAGTCTTGGTACTTCTTGGACTCCAGACGCACATAGCCGTCACCTCGTGGCAAATCCCCATCTGGAATCCACATAGCGATCGAGTCGTGTGCTGGCAGGTACACAGTTCGATCAGACACGTTGGTCAATCGAATGCTCTGAGGCCGTCCACGTCGAAACCTCGTCACTGACGGGATTAGCTTGTTCGTTCGACGAACCCACAGTACGTGTTCTTCCAGCCCGACTTGACGCTTCGCTAGTCGATATTCTCGCCACTCGTGCGCTTGAATGTCCAACCGCTCGGGTGGCCCGGCGTTAACATGGGAGCCGTATTCTTCGCTGTCGATCATGTTCTTGGTCTTTATCAGCGGGATTTGGACTTCGTGCGGTAATTGCGCCGCGCCGTGGAACAGGTCCAACCGGATCCCAGCTGGTATCATAAAGTCGGTCCCGAGTACCACGTCGACGCCTGCACTATGCGCCATTACCCACATCTCAAACTCGTACACCATCTCCCATCCGAGCGTAATCTTGACGCACGCTCGTCGCGTCGTAGACACCTTGCCTTCGTTGATTCCTTGAATGTCAATGCGGCGTCCGTGATCAGGTACATCTCGGAGTCGCAACTTCTTGGCAAAGGCGTCAGTGATCACACTAACGTTCGCTCCTGTGTCGAGGAGGATCCTCGTTCGCTGGTCGTTCACAGCGCCTTGCACCAGAGCTCTCATTCTGATTCGTCGGTCGAATTTCTTGGCCGACCACCACCCCTGTCTCTCGCCAGGGTTCAACTTCATAATCTTGGAGTGACCCTTGGGCTCGTCTCGCGCTGCACTCGAAACCAAGCCGAGCGAACCCTCGCTGGTGCCCTCATCAGCATCAGCACACTCCATTATTTCTCCAACACCTCCACCGAGGATTCTACTCCTCTCCTTTTCATTTTCCGCCGCGTTCACACTTGTTACGTATTTATCAGGCCATTCACTCTGCCCCATGAAAGCAAAGATACACTCTGCTTCCATTGAAGGCTCGGTTAGCTGTGGCCCAGTTGTAGTTGGCGGGCTGCCTAGTTTAAATGACGTTCTTGAACGACGGCCTTGAGCTCTGGCGGGAGTTCCTCCTTCGTGCCTTTGGTGCGCACAAATTTGGCAAGGTCTTGGAAGTTGCGGAAAAGTTCGCATTGTCCAGCATCGTGGAGTTGTTTGCAGAACTTGCATCGCTTGTTACAGTAGTGGGCGGAGTGACTCATGCCACCGCACACCGCGCATGGTCCGTACTGTGGGCGTCGGTTGTCGCGGTTGAAGTCACGTCGACCGCGTTGGTCCTGATTGAACCCACGGTCACCACCTCGGCGATCTTGATTGAAGCCATTATCGCGATCAGGCATGTTTCCACGTGGTTGACGGTTGTCTGAACGTGCGTAGGTGCCTTCAGCAGCTGCACGGCGCTCATTTTCGTTAGCCGCGGCGAGGTATCGGTCGTTTTCGTCCAATGAGAAATCACCGTCCGTATTATCAGGCTGAAAGTCGTTGTACTCATCTTGGACATCGTCGTAAGCGTTCGGATCTTCGTTTGAATACTCGGTGCCTCCCTGAGCAGCTTCACGACCTTCTGATTCAGCTAGTAGGTCGTCCACCGTGGCTTCAATGAGTGTCACTCTTGGTTTGTTGCGGTTGTCATCGCGGCGACGGTCATCACGCCGGTTGTTGCGGGCGTACCCATCGTCGCGTCGCGTATCACGACTCTTGGAGTATCGGTACTCACTGTCACGCTTGGCCATTCTCTCCTTGCCCTTGAGAACATCTTCGATGATCTCTTCGAGCTCGTGAATGTCGGCAACTCGAGCGTGGTAGAGACTCTCCGCTAGCTTGTCATCGTCGCATGTTGCCAGGAATTGCTGTACGTGTTCTTTCGCGTCGCGACCACTCTTCTCAAAGTGTAGACGGGCGGTCCGAGCGTAGCCATTCAGCCTGTTTATGTAGTCGCACAGATGTTCATTACGTTCCCGCTTGGCGGAGTAGTAACGCGACAGTGCCGTCTGCGTGAACTGCGAGCAGTAGTAGCGGATGAACGCATCGCTCAACAGCTTCCACTTGCGCTTCGTCTTCTTCGGAAGTTGACGGAACCAATGAATGGCTCCGTCCCGGAGACTTAGCTCAAATGGAATGCACCATTTATCGGCGTCTGTGTGGGTTCCAGTCATTTCATAGACGAACCCACGGAGCCACTGCATACAGTTCTCGCTCTTGTTGCGAGAGCCTGAGAACGGCGTGATGCGATCCAGCGGTCGGTGCGAAGCCATTTCAATCCTCGGTGTCGGGTCTACGTCGTTCAGCGTCGCTAGCTCATTCATCTGACGCATCAACTCGAGTTGAGGATCTTCCTCGTCGAATGTACGCACCAAAATGTCATCGTCACTGGACGAACCATCGCTGTCGACTTGACGACGTCCGGCACCACCTTTGGGGGCTCGCGCACCGCCTCGGCGACCGAACGAACTCTCGTTACTTGCGTAAATGCGTTGCATACGGCTCTCCGAACGTGGCGTAACCATGTGCGAGTCTTGAAAGTACGGTGAAGCTTCGGTAGTGCCAAAGGCACCACGCTCAGCTCCACGGTTGGTCGGAGGAGTACGAACGAGTCGTTGGGGCGTCGGCGGCAGTGGAATCTTAGACGGATCTTCATCTTGAATCATCGGTCGACTCACAGGCTGCTTTCCGGCATTGATGCCAACGGCGCCAAACGCCTTCCGAAGCTTCTTCTTCCATTTCTGGAGAGCAGCTCCGGCTTCATGTGGACTCCAATCCTGGAGCGACATCGTTGATGGGTACGTCTCGTTCTCGAACCCCAGCGACAACAGTAGCGAAACTGAATCCTCGGCAACTTGACTAGTCGAAACCGAGTTGACTGGGTATTGAAGTTCCTGCGCAAGCGCAGGCCAGTCGGCCTTTTTCTTGGGGATGGGCTTGAACAGCTGCATCCACTCATCATTCTGCATCCGTGCTTGTACGCGGTCGAAAACGCGCTTGGCGGCTGGTGTATCACCGTTGATAGGTGGGCGAGGTGCCTTCAGCAGTGCTGAATGCTTTGCACTCGCCACCGAAGGTTTAAAACCCTCGGTCCCATCGTCATAATCATCATAGGCCGGTTCCGGTCCCGCAACATCATCGAGCTCGTCGGCGAGGTTCCTCGAAAGGGACTTGGTCGCCCCGCTCAGCCCCGATGATAGCGTGGCCGTCTCCGGCGTCGCTGCGCCTGGCTCTGGAGCCGGCGTCTTATCTTCGTAATCTTCATAATCGTGAGCGTCAGGACCGATGTCCGCTTCGTCGTCGAAGCTCACTGAAAGTTCGGTGGCGGCTGCAAAGCGCGCAGCCGGGCTTGAACTCTCGTTGCGAGCCCCGCCAGACTTGGCAGGCGTAACTGGTACCGTCGGTTGTCCTTTCGCCATGTTTCTTGTCTTTTTCTTGTTCTTCTTCTCTTGGTAGCTCGTAAACTGGAAGGCCATACAAACAGTTCACAATGGTCACAATCTGTCCCCGGGTCGCGGCACCAGTTGTGGTGTTGGAAATCCCACGTGAACTCTAGCTACAGATGTAGTTAGGATGTTCCCACAACAATACGTCTACTAGGATAGTAAACGATCGTTCGGGCGGACCTGAAGACCCCAGTTCTGCCCTTGCACCGGGACAAACTGGACCTTGTAAACTACTTATATAGGCCAACCAGTAAAATAAGAACACGCTACTAGCACGAGCAAAGCTAGCAGGTGTTTTGAATCCTCGTGGTCCCAACAGCGGAAGGGTACCAGGCACGGGTAAGCCTTTTACGAGATCACCGAGTGTTCAACACTCGGCTGGAAGAAATAAAAGGGAGGCAATTCAAGCACTCCCAGTCGTGCAAATAGGCAACAATAAGCCGTCACGTAAAACCTCCCGATAATAATCGGCCAATACACAAAGTCTCTTGGCCTTGCCGGATGAACCCTCGCTACAGAGCTTCGAGTTCACCGACAGGCATAACACACTCAAACAAGCTTGACCTGACGCTTACCTTGAAGCCGGACGTCGCTCTGTGTGCTTGAGTGGAAATTCTGTTCTGTATTTAAGCTTACCCTTTCGGGTCTATTCCTAATAAGAAGTCCTAATCAAGTATACAAATATCAAGTGAACAATGATCCGTTATGGATCTTCTTGCATGCCAAGCGTCGTCTGCACTGTCGCATGAGCATCTTTAACGGTCCGCGCCCTGTCCCAGACGGTTAACGTGTCTTCCAAAGGTCGCTGAGTATTCCGCGAACTCATCCCAACCGCCACTGAGGGTTCGTACCGTAGATGGTCCGCTGAATGCGAATCCGGCCAGTCCATTATTAATAATAAGGACAGCCTGGATTCAGTGACATAGGGCCGTATCCGATACTTGTTGAAAACTCGGAGGTGACGCCGTCGAGTCCCTTGCACCTTGGCGTCTCCGTACATCACCCGACCGAGGGTTCGTCGCTTGAACAACTTGGGCGGTGTCACGTCTTTGTCGACGGGTGATAATCCGCAACCACGGAGAAATCACTACACCACACGTCCCTCAACCGCCTCGGGGCGTCAATGCAGAGCTCATACATGGGGTGAAAGACGACGCACCGCTGCGGTTGATCTCTGATCCAGATCGACCCATTCAAATCCAGTTGACTGTAGTCGAATCCCGGGCGGATATGTGCTGGGCATGAGTATCCACCGTCGGATCCCGATGAGCCGGTGCCTAAACCGCCTCGTGGCGTCAATACCGAGCTCGTACAAGGGGCGAATGGCCACGTTCCGCTGTGGTAAGACTCTGCTCCAGATCGAAACATTCAAATCCAGCCGACTGTAGTCGACACCCAGGCGGATATGTGTGGGCATGAGTATCCACCGTCGGATCCCGATAAGCCGGTGCCTAAACCGCCTCGTGGCGTCAATACCGAGCTTGTACAAGGAGCGAATGGCCACGTTCCGCTGTAGTAAGGCTCCGCTCCAGATCGAAACATTCAAATCCAGCCGACTGTAGTCGAATCCCGGGCGGATGAGTGTGGTCATGATGATCCGCCGTCGGATCCTGATGAGCCCGTCCCTGAACCGTCTCAAGGGGGTCGATACAGAGCTCATAAAAGGGGCGAATGGGCACGTTAGGCTCTGCTCCAGATCGACAGATTCAAATCCACCCGTAGCCGAATCTCGGGCGGATGAGTGTGGTCATGATGATCCGCCGTCGGATCCTGATGAGCCCGTCCCTCAACCGCCTCGGGGCGTCAATGCAGAGCTCATACATGGGGTGAAAGACGACGCACAGCTGCGGTTGATCACTGATCCAGATCGACCCATTCAAATCCAGTTGACTGTAGTCGACACCCAGGCGGATATGTGTGGGCATGAGTATCCACCGTCGGATCCCGATAAGCCGGTGCCTAATCCGCCTCGTGGCGTCAATACCGAGCTTGTACAAGGAGCGAATGGCCACGTTCCGCTGTGGTAAGACTCTGCTCCAGATCGAAACATTCAAATCCAGCCGACTGTAGTCGAATCCCGGGCGGATGAGTGTGGTCATGATGATCCGCCGTCGGATCCTGATGAGCCCGTCCCTGAACCGTCTCAAGGGGGTCGATACAGAGCTCATAAAAGGGGCGAATGGGCACGTTAGGCTCTGCTCCAGATCGACAGATTCAAATCCATCCGTAGCCAAATCTCGGGCGGATGAGTGTGGTCATGATGATCCGCCGTCGATTCCTGATGAGCCCGTCCCTCAACCGCCTCGGGGCGTCAATGCAGAGCTCATACATGGGGTGAAAGACGACGCACCGCTGCGGTTGATCTCTGATCCAGATCGACCCATTCAAATCTAGCCGACTGTAGTCGACACTCGGGCGGATATGTGCTGGGTATGAGAATCCACCGTCGGATCCCGATGAGCCGGTGCCTAAACCGCCTCGGTTCGTTAATACAGAGCTCATACAAGGGGCGAATAGCCACGCTTCGCTTTGGTTAGGCTCTGCTCCAGATCGACACATTGAAATCCAGTCACCTGTAGCCGAATCGCGGGCGGATGAGTGTGGTCATGATGATCCGCTGTCGGATACTGATGGGCCCGTGCCTAAACCGCCTCGGGGCGTCAATGCAGAGCTCGTACATGGGGCGAATGACGACGCTCCGCTGTTCTTAGGCTCTGCTCCAGATCGACAGATTCAAATCCATCCGTAGCCAAATCTCGGGCGGATGAGTGTGGTCATGATGATCCGCCGTCGATTCCTGATGCGCCCGTCCCTCAACCGCCTCGGGGCGTCAATGCAGAGCTCATACATGGGGTGAAAGACGACGCACCGCTGCGGTTGATCTCTGATCCAGATCGACCCATTCAAATCTAGCCGACTGTAGTCGACACTCGGGCGGATATGTGCTGGGTATGAGTATCCACCGTCGGATCCCGATGAGCCGGTGCCTAAACCGCCTCAGTTCGTTAATACAGAGCTCATACAAGGGGCGAATAGCCACGTTTCGCTTCGGTTAGGCTCTGCTCCAGATCGACACATCCAAATCCAGTCACCTGTAGCCGAATCTCGGGCGGATGAGTGTGGTCATGATGATCCGCTGTCGGATACGGATGGGCCCGTGCCTAAACCGCCTCGGGGCGTCAATGCAGAGCTCGTACATGGGGCGAATGACGACGCTCCGCTGTTCTTAGGCTCTGCTCCAGATCGACAGATTCAAATCCATCCGTAGCCAAATCTCGGGCGGATGAGTGTGGTCATGATGATCCGCCGTCGATTCCTGATGCGCCCGTCCCTCAACCGCCTCGGGGCGTCAATGCAGAGCTCATACATGGGGTGAAAGACGACGCACCGCTGCGGTTGATCTCTGATCCAGATCGACCCATTCAAATCCAGCCGACTGTAGTCGACACTCGGGCGGATATGTGCTGGGTATGAGTATCCACCGTCGGATCCTGATGAGCCGGTGCCTAAACGGCCTCAGTTCGTTTATGCAGAGCTCATACAAGGGGCCAATAGTCGCATTCCACTTTGGTTAGGCTCTGCTCCTGATCGACACATCCAAATCCAGTCACCTGTAGCCGAATCTCGGGCGGATGAGTGTGGTCATGATGATCCGCTGTCGGATACGGATGGGCCGGTGCCTAAACCGCCTCGGGGCGTTAATGCAGAGCTCATACAAGGGGCGAATAGCCACGTTTCGCTTCGGTTAGGCTCTGCTCCAGATCGACACATCCAAATCCAGTCACCTGTAGCCGAATCTCGGGCGGATGAGTGTGGTCATGATGATCCGCTGTCGGATACGGATGGGCCCGTCCCTCAACCGCCTCGGGGCGTCAATGCAGAGCTCATACATGGGGTGAAAGACGACGCACCGCTGCGGTTGATCTCTGATCCAGATCGACCCATTCAAATCTAGCCGACTGTAGTCGACACTCGGGCGGATATGTGCTGGGTATGAGTATCCACCGTCGGATCCCGATGAGCCGGTGCCTAAACCGCCTCAGTTCGTTAATACAGAGCTCATACAAGGGGCGAATAGCCACGTTTCGCTTCGGTTAGGCTCTGCTCCAGATCGACACATCCAAATCCAGTCACCTGTAGCCGAATCTCGGGCGGATGAGTGTGGTCATGATGATCCGCTGTCGGATACGGATGGGCCCGTGCCTAAACCGCCTCGGGGCGTCAATGCAGAGCTCGTACATGGGGTGAAAGACGACGCACAGCTGCGGTTGATCTCTGATCCTGATCGACCCATTCAAATCCAGCCGACTGTAGTCGACACCCAGGCGGATATGTGTGGGCATGAGTATCCACCGTCGGATCCTGATGAGCCCGTCTTTCAACCGCCTCGTGGCGTCAATACCGAGCTCATACAAGGACCGAATAGTCACGTTCCGCTGTGGTTAGGCTCTGCTCCAGATCGACACATTCAAATCCAGTCACCCATAGCCGAAGCTCGGGCGGATGAGTTTGGTCATGATGATCCGCCGTCGGATCCTGATGAGCCCGTCGCTCAACCGCCTCGGGGCGTTAATGCAGAGCTCATACAGGGGGCGAATAGCCACGCTTCGCTTTGGTTAGGCTCTGCTCCAGATCGACACAGTGAAATCCAGTCACCTGTAGCCGAATCTCGGGCGGATGAGTGTGGTCATGATGATCCGCTGTCGGATACTGATGGGCCCGTGCCTAAACCGCCTCGGGGCGTCAATGCAGAGCTCGTACATGGGGCGAATGACGACGCACAGCTGCGGTTGATCTCTGATCCAGATCGACCCATTCAAATCCAGCCGACTGTAGTCGACACCCAGGCGGATATGTGTGGGCATGAGTATCCACCGTCGGATCCTGATGAGCCCGTCCCTCAACCGCCTCGTGGCGTCAATACCGAGCTCATACAAGGACCGAATAGTCACGTTCCGCTGTGGTTAGGCTCTGCTCCAGATCGACACATTCAAATCCAGTCACCCATAGCCGAAGCTCGGGCGGATGAGTTTGGTCATGATGATCCGCCGTCGGATCCTGATGAGCCCGTCCCTCAACCGCCTCGGGGCGTTAATGCAGAGCTCATACATGGGGTGAAAGACGACGCACCGCTGCGGTTGATCTCTGATCCAGATCGATCCATTCAAATCCAGCCGACTGTAGTCGACACCCAGGCGGATATGTGTGGGCATGAGTATCCACCGTCGGATCCCGATAACCCCGTCTCTGAACCGCCTCGTGGCGTCAATACCGAGCTCATACAAGGAGCGAATGGCCACGTCCCGCTGTTCTTAGGCTCTGCTCCAGATCGACAGATTCAAATCCACCCGTAGCCGAATCTCGGGCGGATAGTGTGGTCATGATGATCCGCCGTCGGATCCTGATGAGCCCGTCCCTCAACCGCCTCGGGGCGTCAATGCAGATCTCATACATGAGGCGAAAGACGACGCTCCGCTGCGGTTGATCTCTGATCCAGATCGATCCATTCAAATCCAGCCGACTGTAGTCGACACCCAGGCGGATATGTGTGGGCATGAGTATCTACCGTCGGATCCCGATGAGCCGGTGCCTAAACCGCCTCAGTTCGTTAATGAACCGCCTCAGTTCGTTAATGCAGGGCTCATACAAGGGGCGAATGGCCACGTTCCGCTTTGTTAGGCTCTGCTCCAGATCGACACATTCAAATCCAGTCACCCGTAGCCGAGGCTCGGGCGGATAAGTGTGGTCATGATGATCCGCCGTCGATTCCTGATGAGCCGGTGCCTAAACCGCCTGGGGGCGTCAATACCGAGCTCGTACAAGGGGCGAATGGCCACGTTCCGCTGTGGTAAGGCTCTGCTCCAGATCGAAACATTCAAATCCAGCCGACTGTAGTCGAATCCCGGGCGGATGAGTGTGGTAATGATGATCCGCCGTCGGATCCTGATGAGCCCGTCCCTCAACCGCCTCGGGGCGCCAATACAGAGCTCATACAAGGAGCGAATGGCCACGTTCCGCTTTGTTAGGCTCTGCTCCAGATCGACACATTCAAATCCAGTCACCCGTAGCCGAGTCTCGGGCGGATGAGTGTGGTCATGATGATCCGCCGTCGGATCCAGATGAGCCGGTGCCTAAACCGCCTCGTGGCGTCAATACC
The DNA here is from genome assembly GCA_011320135.1 of Phytophthora betacei. NCBI lineage: Eukaryota > Oomycota > Peronosporomycetes > Peronosporales > Peronosporaceae > Phytophthora > Phytophthora betacei. The sequence goes on from JAANHX010000538.1 coordinate 163,528, forward strand.
GAGCTTGTACAAGGGGCGAATGGCCACGTTCCGCTGTGGTAAGGCTCTGCTCCAGATCGAAACATTCAAATCCAGCCGACTGTAGTCGAATCCCGGGCGGATGAGTGTGGTCATGATGATCCGCCGTCGGATCCTGATGAGCCCGTCCCTCAACCGCCTCGAGGCGCCAATACAGAGCTCATACATGGGGTGAATGGCCACGTTCCGCTGTGGTAAGGCTCCGCTCCAGATCGAAACATTCAAATCCAGCCGACTGTAGTCGAATCCCGGGCGGATGAGTGTGGTCATGATGATCCGCCGTCGGATCCTGATGAGCCCGTCCCTGAACCGTCTCAAGGAAGTCGATACAGAGCTCATAAAAGGGGCGAATGGCCACGTTCCGCTGTTCTTAGGCTCTGCTCCAGATCGAAACATTTATATCCAGCCGACTGTAGTCGAATCCCGGGCGGATGAGTGTGGTCATGATGATCCGCCGTCGGATCCTGATGAGCCCGTCCCTCAACCGCCTCGAGGCGCCAAAACAGAGATCATACATGGGGTGAATGGCCACGTTCCGCTGTGGTAAGGCTCTGCTCCAGATCGAAACATTCAAATCCAGCCGACTTTAGTCGAATCCCGGGCGGATGAGTGTGGTCATGATGATCCGCCGTCGGATCCTGATGAGCCCGTCCCTCAACCGCCTCGAGGCGCCAATACAGAGCTCATACATGGGGTGAATGGCCACGTTCCGCTGTGGTAAGGCTCTGCTCCAGATCGAAACATTCAAATCCAGCCGACTGTAGTCAAATCCCGGGCGGATGAGTGTGGTCATGATGATCCGCCGTCGGATCCTGATGAGCCCGTCCCTCAACCGCCTCGGGGCGTCAATGCAGAGCTCATACATGGGGTGAAAGACGACGCACCGCTGCGGTTGATCTCTGATCCAGATCGACCCATTCAAATCTAGCCGACTGTAGTCGACACTCGGGCGGATATGTGCTGGGTATGAGAATCCACCGTCGGATCCCGATGAGCCGGTGCCTAAACCGCCTCAGTTCGTTAATACAGAGCTCATACAAGGGGCCAATAGTCGCATTCCACTTTGGTTAGGCTCTGCTCCTGATCGACACATTGAAATCCAGTCACCCGTAGCCGAATCGCGGGCGGATGAGTGGGGTCATGATGTTCCGCCGTCGGAACCGGATGAGCCCGTCCCTCAACCGCCTCGAGGCGCCAATACAGAGCTCATACAAGGGGCGAATGGCCACGTTCCGCTGTGGTAAGGCTCTGCTCCAGATCGAAACATTCAAATCCAGCCGACTGTAGCCGAGTCTCGGGCGGATGAGTGTGGTCATGATGATCCGCCGTCGGATCCAGATGAGCCGGTGCCTAAACCGCCTCGTGGCGTCAATACCGAGCTTGTACAAGGGGCGAATGGCCACGTTACGCTGTGGTAAGGCTCTGCTCCAGATTGAAACATTTTAATCCAGCCGACTGTAGTCGAATCCCGGGCGGATGAGTGTGGTCATGATGATCCGCCGTCGGATCCTGATGAGCCCGTCCCTCAACCGCCTCGAGGCGCCAATACAGAGCTCATACATGGGGTGAATGGCCACGTTCCGCTGTGGTAAGGCTCTGCTCCAGATCGAAACATTCAAATCCAGCCGACTGTAGTCGAATCCCGGGCGGATGAGTGTGGTCATGATGATCCGCCGTCGGATCCTGATGAGCCCGTCCCTGAACCGTCTCAAGGGGGTCGATACAGAGCTCATAAAAGGGGCGAATGGCCACGTTCCGCTGTTCTTAGGCTCTGCTCCAGATCGAAACATTCAAATCCAGCCGACTGTAGTCGAATCCCGGGCGGATGAGTGTGGTCATGATGATCCGCCGTCGGATCTTGATGAGCCCGTCCCTCAACCGCCTCGAGGCGCCAATACAGAGCTCATACATGGGGTGAATGGCCACGTTCCGCTGTGGTAAGGCTCTGCTCCAGATCGAAACATTCAAATCCAGCCGACTGTAGTCGAATCCCGGGCGGATGAGTGTGGTCATGATGATCCGCCGTCGGATCCTGATGAGCCCGTCCCTCAACCGCCTCGGGGCGTCAATGCAGATCTCATACATGAGGCGAAAGACGACGCTCCGCTGCGGTTGATCTCTGATTCAGATCAACACATTCAAATCCTGCCGACTGTAGTCGACACTCAGGCGGATATTTGTGGGCATGAGTATCCACCGTCGGATACCGATGGGCCCGTGCCTGAACCGCCTTGGGGCGTCAATGCGGCGCTCATACAGAGGGCGAATGCTCCCGTTCCGCTGTGGTTATGCTCTGCTGATGATCGACAGATTCAAATCCACCCGTAGCCGAATCTCGGGCGGATGAGTGTGGTCATGATGATCCGCCGTCGGATCCTGATGAGCCCGTCCCTCAACCGCCTTGGGGCGTCAATGGGGCGCTCATACAGAGGGCGAATGCTCCCGTTCCGCTGTGGTTATGCTCTGCTCCAGATCGAAACATTCAAATCCAGCTAACTGTAGTCGACACTCAGGCGGATATGTGTGGGCATGAGTATCCGCCGTCGGATCTTGATAAGCCGGTGCCTCAACCGCCTCGGGGCGCCAATACAGAGCTCATACAAGGGGCGAATGGCCACGTTCCGCTGTTCATAGGTTCTGCTCCAGATCGACACATCCAAATTCAGTCATCCGTAGCCGAATCTCGGGCGGATGAGCGTGGTCATGATGATCCGCCGTCGGATCCTGATGAGCCCGTCCCTCCACCGCCTCGTGGCGTCAATGCAGAGCTCATACATAGAACGAAAGACGACGGTCCGCTGCGGTTGATCTCTGCTCCAGATCGACACATTCAAATCCAGTCACCCATAGCCGAAGCTCGGGCGGATGAGTGTGGTCATGATGATCCGCCGTCGGATCCTGATGAGCCCGTCCCTCAACCGCCTCGGGGCGTTAATGCAGAGCTCATACATGGGGTGAAAGACGACGCACCGCTGCGGTTGATCTCTGATCCAGATCGATCCATTCAAATCCAGCCGACTGTAGTCGACACCCAGGCGGATATGTGTGGGCATGAGTATCTACCGTCGGATCCCGATGAGCCGGTGCCTAAACCGCCTCAGTTCGTTAATGAACCGCCTCAGTTCGTTAATGCAGGGCTCATACAAGGGGCGAATGGCCACGTTCCGCTTTGTTAGGCTCTGCTCCAGATCGACACATTCAAATCCAGTCACCCGTAGCCGAGTCTCGGGCGGATGAGTGTGGTCATGATGATCCGCCGTCGATTCCTGATGAGCCCGTCCCTCAACCGCCTCGGGGCGTCAATGCAGAGCTCATACATGGGGTGAAAGACGACGCACCGCTGCGGTTGATCTCTGATCCAGATCGACCCATTCAAATCCAGCCGACTGTAGTCGACACTCGGGCGGATATGTGCTGGGTATGAGTATCCACCGTCGGATCCTGATGAGCCGGTGCCTAAACGGCCTCAGTTCGTTTATGCAGAGCTCATACAAGGGGCCAATAGTCGCATTCCACTTTGGTTAGGCTCTGCTCCTGATCGACACATTGAAATCCAGTCACCCGTAGCCGAATCGCGGGCGGATGAGTGGGGTCATGATGTTCCGCCGTCGGAACCGGATGAGCCCGTCCCTCAACCGCCTCGAGGCGCCAATACAGAGCTCATACAAGGGGCGAATGGCCACGTTCCGCTGTGGTAAGGCTCTGCTCCTGATCAACACATTCAAATCCAGTCACCCGTAGCCGAATCTCGGGCGGATGAGTGTGGTCATGATGATCCGCCGTCGATTCCTGATGAGCCCGTCCCTCAACCGCCTCGGGGCGTCAATGCAGAGCTCATACATGAGGCTAAGATGACGCACCGCTGCGGTTGATCTCTGATCCAGATCAACACATTCAAATTCAGCCGCCTGTAGTCGACACTAAGGCGGATATGTGTAGGCATGAGTATCCACCGTCGGATCCCGACGTCCGGTGCCCAAACCGTCTCAGTTCGTTTATGCAGAGCTCATACAAGGGGCCAATAGTCGCGTTCCACTTTGGTTAGGCTCTGCTCCTGATCGACACATTGAAATCCAGTCACCCGTAGCCGAATCTCGGGCGGATGAGTGTGGTCATGATGTTCCGCCGTCGGAACCGGATGAGCCCGTCCCTCAACCGCCTCGAGGCGCCAATACAGAGCTCATACAAGGGGCGAATGGCCACGTTCCGCTTTGGTTAGGCTCTGCTCCTGATCGACACATTCAAATCCAGTCACCCGTAGCCGAATCTCGGGCGGATGAGTGTGGTCATGATGATCCGCCGTCGGAACCGGAAGAGCCCGTCCCTCAGCCGCCTCGAGGCGCCAATACCGAGCTCAAACAAGGAGGGAATGGCCACGTTCCGCTGTTCTTAGGCTCTGCTCCAGATCGACACATCCAAATCCAGTCACCCGTAGCCGAATCTCGGGCGGATGAGTGTGGTCATGATGATCCGCCGTCGGATCCTGATGAGCCCGTCCCTCAACCGCCTCCTGGCGTCAATACCGAGCTCATACAAGGACCGAATGGTCACGTTCCGCTGTGGTTAGGCTCTGCTCCAGATCGACACATTCAAATCCAGTCACCCATAGCCGAAGCTCGGGCGGATGAGTGTGGTCATGATGATCGCCGTCGGATCCTGATGGGCCCGTGCCTAAACCGCCTCGGGGCGTCAATGCAGAGCTCGTACATGGGGCGAATGACGACGCTCCGCTGTTCTTAGGCTCTGCTCCAGATCGACAGATTCAAATCCATCCGTAGCCAAATCTCGGGCGGATGAGTGTGGTCATGATGATCCGCCGTCGATTCCTGATGAGCCCGTCCCTCAACCGCCTCGAGGCGCCAATACAGAGCTCATACAAGGGGCGAATGACCACGTTCCGCTTTGGTTAGGCTCTGCTTCTGATCGACACATTCAAATCCAGTCACCCGTAGCCGAATCTCGGGCGGATGAGTGTGGTCATGATGATCCGCCGTCGGAACCGGAAGAGCCCGTCCCTCAGCCGCCTCGAGGCGCCAATACCGAGCTCAAACAAGGAGGGAATAACCACGTTCCGCTGTTCCTAGGCTCTGCTCCAGATCGACACATCCAAATCCAGTCACCCGTAGCCGAATCTCGGGCGGATGAGTGTGGTCATGATGATCCGCCGTCGGATCCTGATGAGCCCGTCCCTCAACCGCCTCCTGGCGTCAATACCGAGCTCATACAAGGACCGAATGGTCACGTTCCGCTGTGGTTAGGCTCTGCTCCAGATCGACACATTCAAATCCAGTCACCCATAGCCGAAGCTCGGGCGTACGAGTTTGGTCATGATGATCGCCGTCGGATCCTGATGAGCCCGTCCCTCAACCGCCTCGGGGCGTTAATGCAGAGCTCATACATGGGGTGAAAGACGACGCACCGCTGCGGTTGATCTCTGATCCAGATCGATCCATTCAAATCCAGCCGACTGTAGTCGACACCCAGGCGGATATGTGTGGGCATGAGTATCTACCGTCGGATCCCGATGAGCCGGTGCCTAAACCGCCTCAGTTCGTTAATGAACCGCCTCAGTTCGTTAATGCAGGGCTCATACAAGGGGCGAATAGCCACGTTCCGCTTTGGTTAGGCTCTACTCCAGATCGACACATTGAAATCCAGTCACCTGTAGCCGAATGTCGGGCGGATGAGTGTGGTCATGATGATCCGCCGTCGGATCCGGATGAGCCCGTGCCTAAGCCGCCTCGGGGCGTCAATGCAGAGCTCATACATGGGGTGAAAGACGACGCACCGCTGCGGTTGATCTCTGATCCAGATCGACCCATTCAAATGCAGCCGACTGTAGTCGACACTCAAGCGGATATGTGTGGGCATGAGTATCCACCGTCGGATCCCGATGAGCCGGTGCCTAAATCGCCTCAAGGCGTCAATGCAGAGATCATACAGAGGGCGAATGCTACCGTTCCGCTGTGGTTGATCTCTGATCCAGATCGACACATTCAAATCCAGCCGACTGTAGTCGACACGCAGGTGGATATGTGTGGTCATGATGTACCGCTGTCGGATCCCGACGGGCCCGTGCCTAAACCGCCTCGTGGCGTGAATGCAGAGCTCATACAGGGGGCGAAAGACGACGCTCCACTGCGGTTGATCTCTGATCCAGTTCGACACATTCAAATCCAGCCGACTGTAGTCGACACTCAAGCGGATATGTGTGGGCATGAGTATCCACCGTCGGATCCTGATGAGCCCGTCCCTCAACTGCCTCGTGGCGTCAGTACCGAGGCCATACAAGGGGCACATGGCCACGTTCCGCTGTGGTTAGGCTCTGCTCCAGATCGACAAATTCAAATCCAGTCACCCGTAGCCGAATCGCGGCGGATGAGTGTGGTCTTGCGTATCCCCTGTCGGATACTGATGGGTCCGTGCCTAAACCGCCTTGGCGTGTCAATACAAAGCTCATACCGGGATCGAAAGACGACGCTCCGCTGCGGTTGAGCTCTGATCCAGATCGATACATTCAAATCCAGCCGACTTTAGTCGACACTCGGGCGGATGGGTGTGGGTATGAGTATCCACCGTCTGATCCCGACGTGCCGGTGACGAAACCGCCTCGGGGCGTCAATGCAGAGCTCATACAGAGGCCGAACGCTCCTGTTCCGCTGTGGTTGATCTCTGATCCAGATCGATACATTCAAATCCAGCCGTCTATAGTCGACACTCGGGCGGATATGTGCTGGGTATGAGTATCCACCGTCGGATCCCGATGAGCCGGTGCCTAAACCGCCTCAGTTCGTTAATACAGAGCTCATACAAGGGGCGAATAGCCACGTTCCGCTTTGGTTAGGCTCTGCTCCAGATCGACACATTGAAATCCAGCCGCCTGTAGTCGACACTCAGGTGGATATGTTTGGTCATGATGAACCGCTGTCGGATCCCGACGGGCCCGTGCCTAAACCGCCTCGTGGCGTGAATGCAAAGCTCATACAGGGGGCGAAAGACGACGCTCCGCTGCGGTTGATCTCTGATCCAGATCGACATATTCAAATCGAGCCGACTGTAGTCGACACGCAGGCGGATATGTGTGGGCATGAGTATCCACCGTCGGATCCCGATGAGCCGGTGCCTAAACCGCCTCAGTTCGTTAATGCTGATCTTATACAAGGGGCGAATAGCCAAGTTCCGCTGCGGTTGATCTCTGATCTAGATCGACACATTCAAATCCAGTCACCCGTAGCCGAATCACGGGCGGATGAGTGAGGTCATGCGTATCCGCTGTCGGATACTGATGAGCCCGTCCATCAACTGCCTCCGTTCGTTAATGCAGAGCTCATACAAGGGGCGAATAGCCACGTTCCGCTTTGGTTAGGCTCTGCTCCAGATCGACACATGCAAATCCAGTCACCCGTAGCCGAATCCCGGGCGGATGAGTGTGGTCATGATGATCCGCCGTCGAATCCGGATGAGCCCGTCCCTCAACCGCCTCGTGGCGTAGTACCGAGCTCATACAAGGGGCGAATGGCCACGTTCCTGCTCTGGTTAGGCTCTGCTCCAGATCGAAAAATTCAAACTTAGTCGCCCGTAGCTGATTCTTGGGCGAAGGAGTGTGAAGATAAGTATACAACGTCGGAGCCCGATGCGCCCGTGCCTAAACCGCCTCGGGACGTCAATGCAGAGCTCATCCAGGAGGTGAAAGACGAATCTCCGCTGCGGTTGAGCTCTGATCCAGATCGACACATTCAAATCCAGCCGACTGTAGCCGACACCCGGGCCGATGTGTGTGGGCATGCGTATCCGGCATCGGATCCCGACGGGCCCGTGCCTAAACCGTCTTGGGGCGTGAATGCAGAGCTCATACAGGGGGCGAAAGACGACGCTCCGCTGCGGTTGATCTCTGATCCAGATCGACACATTTAAATCCAGCCGACTGAAGTCGACACTCGGCGGATATGTGTGGGCATGAGTAACCCCCTTCGGAGCCCGATGAACCCGTGCCTAAACTGCCTCGACACGTCAATACAGAGCTCATACAGGTAACGAATGGCCAAGCTCCGCTGCGGTTGAGATCTGATCCAGATCGACACAGTTAAATCCAGCCGACTGTAGTCGACCCTCAGGTGGATATGTGTGGTCATGATGAACCGCTGTCGGATACTGATGGGCCCGTGCCTACACCGCCTCGTGGCGTGAATGCAGAGCTCATACATGAGGCAAAAGACGACGCTCCGCTGCGGTTGATCTCTGATCCAGCTCGACATATTCAAATCCAGCCGACTGTAGTCGACACGCAGGCGGATATGTGTGGGCATAAGTATCCACCGTCGGATCCCGATGAGCCGGTGCCTAAACCGCCTCCGTTCGGTAATGCTGAGCTCATACAAGGGGCGAATAGCCAAGTTCCGCTGCGGTTGATCTCTGATCCAGATCGACACATTCAAATCCAGTCACCCGTAGCCGAATCACGGGCGGATGAGTGAGGTCATGCGTATCCGCTGTCGGATACTGATGAGCCCGTCCCTCAACTGCCTCCGTTCGTTAATGCAGAGCTCATACAAGGGGCGAATAGCCACGCACCGCTGTGGCAGAGCTCTGTCCCAGATCGCGACATCTATATCCAGCCGACTGTAGCCGACGTTCGGGCGGATGTGTGGGGTCTGGATAACTCGGCGCCAGGTGCCAATGCGTCGGTGCGCGAGGTGGGATCAGTGATTACACCTTTTGTTTTTGCGACAGAGTGGGCATAGTGTGGATCCGCCGTCGGCATCACCAGTGATTACGCTCGACGATAATGTATCAAGAACAACTCAGTAATTACGCTCAACGAAATGACCACAGAACAAAGATTTTGCAGATCGGCTGGGACCATCACCGTACCGGAAGCTGAATTCAGATCGGTGTGGTGAAAACGATTGGGATATGGGTAGCGAAACGCTCCTACGTGAGTTATTGCAAGATTGCGTAAATTGGCGACCTAGCGTTACGCACCCTCGAGAGCAAATACATTCTGATGTACTGGAGAAGGCATTGCAGGGAAGCTGTAAGCGGATGGATTGGATTACCTGTAATGTATATGCGGAAGCACAAAATGCACGCAGTAAATATGAAGTGATCCGATGAAGTACAGACCGGATGTTATTTCGATAAATCAAGATTTTTAGTACGGCCAAGTCGAGATGACTCATACGCATCTGCTCTATCAAGATCGACAAGGCACAAGCTATACTAAATGCAGGGGCCACGTCGTGAACACGGTTGGGCGGCGACAACCACGTGCCGGAGGCGGCTGTGGTAAAGTGCTTTCTAAGAAATATGAGATGGAAACAGATGAACAGTCATTATCTCGAGGTAGTGACGGTACCCGGCGAACAGGGTGGTGTACGAAGTGGATCAGAGGTCGAGACTATCACGGTGAAACGCTGGATGACGCAGATAACGTGAAATGATACCGGCGATTAGCGATCCTGGGGTGGAGTACCTGGATCCATACCTTAGGTGTTGACTGGATGGACCTGCAATAGAAGACTATAGATTATGGATCTGGAGGATAACAGTGGCTGGGAGTATGAAAGGTCCCAGGAGGAACAAGGCTGGTGGCAGTAAAACAGAGATCTACCAAGTGGAGACTCGGATCCACCCTCGGCCGAGTACACCTAGGGAATATGGGATGGACCATGCACGGGTGGATCGAGTGGGGGTCCTAAAGAAGAAAGGCTATCGACACCATCTGAAGGTGGATCTGGTATGGATGACGAATGGAAAGGCAATATTCACCACTAGATGTCCCAGATCCCACTCTCCCGAGTCCGGATCGACAGATCAATGATCTCATACAGAGTGACTGGGATTTGTAGTAGAAGGGTGGTGGATTCAATGAATTTCGAGCGTTTGTGGAGTGACGTAGACAGTAGACACTCGTAACGTGGTGCTGAATGACTGGGGGGGTCGGATACACGGAGTTTGTACATCTCGGTAAGATGGTGGACTAAAGTTACTTGGTTACGCGATAGTGTGCCCATACGCCATATTTTCTTGGGATCTGATCTGGGGTGATGGACCGAGGAGATAAAGAACAATCCGTCGAGCCTAGTAAGTGGTTTATTAAATAAAAGACGTAGAAGGTAGAGATCCAGGTAGGTTGTATGATTAACTATGAATCAGAGACAAGTTTGTATTATGTTATACAAGCGCATTCCTGCCCTCAAGAATCGGAACGACATTGGCCGTACGAGATCAGTGACAGTAGAGAACAGATAATATAGTGTTGGTAGGGATACCTCGACAATATACTGGCCAGATCCTACCACCTAATGAGCTTTTCTTTACACGTGCAGATCCGTAAAGTTAACCGAATTTACTACTTGCCCGGGTATACCTAAGAAACTCTCAATTTTCAAAATCCCGCTATCGGAAGCGGCAAGTACGACGAAAAGGAAACTTAAAGGCAAGGGAACACACCCGCAAGACAACCCTCCGATCTAGGCCCTGGGTCCACCAAGCTCGAACACTTGCTTGAGACCCAGAAATAGTATTTGACATAGCGTGAAGATCTTACTTACCACTACTGCTCCGCCCCATCCCCACGCCTCGCCAAGATGCTCAAGCTTCACCACATAAACGCTTTGGAAGTTACCGAGAGAGCAAGATCCCGCCTACCGACGGGTATACAAGGTGATGAATGTTCAGCGGATCACGGATCGGCGGGGCCCCCTCCGTTAGGTGGTGTTTAGGCGCTTTTCGTAAGTTTGATCCAGCAATCTTGCAAATTTGGCTGATCCCGCTCCACCTCATTTCAGAATATCGACCAGTAGCTGTATACCAACTGCCGAGGAAAAGGTAAGTTTGACGCTGGTGAAGTAGCTCCGACCGGTGCTTCATCACTGTCAATCAAGATGCAAATCTTTATTGGTGATATATTTGATGATATTGGCTGTGGTATTGGTGATACTTTAGTCCAATACGTCTAAAAGTCAAAGGCCCAAGCTTGTGTCGGCGTTGAAGTAAAACCTGAGCCTTTTGCGATCGCTCACAGTACAATATAGTGCAATATTTCAACACTCAGCAAGATATCCAGAGCCCCTCTCAATCTCAATATTTCTCGGCGACATCAATTCCGTCAGGCAGGAGCCGCAATGTGCCTTATCTCGCTGCCGGTTATTATCGTAACAACATTGTATTTGAGGAAGCCGCCAACGGTGTAACCGGGCCGGTTTTGTACGTGTCATCCGTAGCAACAAGAATATTACTAGAAAGGAAAGTGTGCCCTCTGCATCGCGAATCTTGTTCCCGCTATTTTAGCTTGATATTGAACTTCAAACGAGCTGCAGCAGGTGGAAAAGTAGTACAGAGTTAGTTTACATGTGCTAATGAATAGATCTCCCAAAATTATAAACTATGCTCTTCAATTGCAAAATATATGAATTTATACAAGAATCCTTCTACTGTTCTAATATTTCAGTGGCTCAAGCGTAGACTTTGGAGCACTCCGACACTGTCTGAGGCGATGTAAGACAGAAAGGCTCCTCGTCGGGCTCGTTTCAGCACTTCTACAACTCGAATGAACGCCGAATGTTACCTTTGTTGCTAAACAGCTTCTCCGCAAAGCAGTAGGGGTGGAACTTCTCCCGGCATGTTCAATCTTTCTAACAAACAATGTTCTTGGATGACTGCATAGGATATTTGAATTGCGGAACGAGACCAAATGAGTACACCAGTTTGACAATACAGTTGGATACCTCCCCTCGAATCGACAAACGACACGACCTCGCTTAGGTTTTGAGTCTGGGAATTGCACGTGAGAATGTATCGGCTTTCATGATAATTTTCCGAGCCCTGGACACGCCTTTCACTTTCTTCTCGATTAGTATACATTGGCGTTCGAAGAATACTAAGGTCTGGGTCGGCGTCACTGGGCCTGTTTTCAAAATACTTTTTCCATGCACCGGATAACAGCTCACCAATTAGCTCGACCACAAACTCTATGTGGGGATCATGCTTGCTTTTGCACCCTCCCACCATTTTGCGAGTAATAAAATCGCTACATCGAGCAAGATCGATATATGCATGCGCTAGTTTCTTGAGCCAAATTTGGAAAAGAATGACCATGCGCAATGAAAACCGAGCTCTTATCTGGTCGATCCGATCAACACCTTGCATCGCTTTGTTGTACTCGAGTACACAAGTAGAAGCACGCAACGGCTGCTAGCTGACCAGCTTAATGATACACTGTAGTCAATGTCGATGCATCGACATTTGATTCGATATTCACAACGACGTCGTCCACCCATGACGCCGTGGCTATTATGTTTGCGGCACTGACCGCTTGCTTGATTCATGAGATAAGCTACCTTTTAACAGAACCTGATCCTTTCTTTACCCATAGTCATCATTCAACTGATTAAACATCTTCTCCATGAGCCCCGGGTGCTCTTAGTGGCACACATAATGGCGTTAACATATAGTAAGACGATGGGGAACACGCCATCTTGACTGTAAAGTTCAAGCACGGCGCGGTGCTGCACTGCCAAAATTTGTAGCGGAGCAACCATGCGCTGCCTTCCGTGTTCCACTCCCTTCCAGATTGTTTCAACCCATAAAGAGCCTTATTGGGCGTAAGACCATGCTCTCTTTCTCTCACGAGTAGCCGGTTAAGTACTTCAGATAATGTTTGATCGCTAGGAAAGCGTCCACGTATGAGGTATGTCACCTTGGTAGACCGTCAGTTCCAACAGTACGCACACTACAACAAACAGTCGGAACGTGGTCATGCGTGTCACAGAAGAGAACGTCTCCAGGAAGTCCAAACCTGGACGTTGCTTGTCGCTCCTACCCACGATATGCGATCGGAGCTCCAGCACGTAGCCCCGGTGACCCGTCTTCATATCGTAAACCCACATGGTGTCCTGTAACTTCTGCCCTTTGGTAATTTGCTCATAGGTATCATTTTGAGCACGCTCTTTCCACGCAGAGCCGCAACCTGTTTATACATGGATGCGATCCATAAAGGTGCGCTATTAAACCTCAAAGACTCTCGCCGCGTTCGTGGGATCTTCACATCACTTTCTCGAATGCCGCAAATACCGCGTGTGGTGCCTTGAAGGCCGGGCTAACTTGGTAGTCTTCGAATCGTTCGGGTGGATGTCTGTCGTGAGCTTCACGAAGTCTAGGTCGATGCAGCGTTGACGTCTTGATTCGTTTAATACCCACCTTGTTACGCTTACGCTCTCACGTATGTCGCACATCCGATTCCCGGTGTCGTACGTGACCGATTATCTGTTCTGTAATGATCGCGAGTTCTCCCTGCTCCACAGGTACTAGCATTGTTGTGGTCTCCTTCGTACTCGACCAACTCGCGGTCATCACTTGGATCGAGTTTAAGTCGTAGTTCGACCCACCATCGTAGCCTTCCTCGCTGTCAAATCAGTAACATCTTCAACGAACTCTGCGTAAGCTTCATCTAGATCTGTGTCCGGTCCGTTGCGTCGTAACTCTCATGTTCATCGTCACTTTGATTTTGATTTACATGTAGTTCATCGTGACACCGCTAGAAACTGCTGCACTATCAGCAACTTCACCGGCTTCTGTGTGTCTGCTGACAGCAGCGGATCGTTCCCTGTCTGCAGTCGATTCGTTGTCGTGTACAATCACCGATTCGTTCTCGTTCAGGTAATTGCTTGCTGTGGCATCGTCCTCCTGCGTTTAGCAAACGCGTCAACAGAGTCGGGCAGCGAGCTGTTCTGCCGTATATCCTTCTACTCTACTGCTGCTGTCAAAGTCATCACTTGGCTCACTTGCTGCCTCAATACTCTGAAAGTCGATCTTGTGATTGGCTCTTTGATTTTCACTGCTGTGCTGTATGCCGTTCCGCAGGCTCTCTTTGTCCTAGTTCTGGCTGTTGGCTTCGGGTACCGCACTTAGCATCTCAACATCACTAATTGCTTGTGACATCTCGGCCTCAGTGTACTTTCGTTTGCTTGCGACGACTCGGCCTCATCGCCTGAGAAGTCGTCATCTCTGCTAGCTCGCCCTCTTCAACAAACCCCTGGATGTATGGAGCCAGCGCTCGACTTTACTGTGTATCCGCTTTCAAAGCGGCCTTTGTACTTGATCTTCTCATTGGTCTTCATGTCCGATACGAATCCCTTCTTGTGCTCCGAGGGAAGGTAGACTTGGCAGCCCCACCCTGTTCTCACGGTAACCAAGTAAGAAACCAGCTCGGCAGTTTATCGCCAATTTCCTTCTCTTTGACTTTCCAAATGATCGGATGTGATGGACGTCTGGTCGTACAACCGAACATCATCTCGTATGGAGTGCGTCCTGCTCCTTTGGAGAATACGCTATTCTTGACGTAGACTGAGTTCTCCGGTTGCGTCCAGAACGACTTCGGTAGGCCCAACTGACTCATCATAGTCTTAACCATCCAAATCAATGTCTGGTGGGTTCTTTCTACCAGGTTTAAATGCGAAGAATTTGGTTCAACTTATGTGTGCACAATGTCCTTCTTCTTACCAATGTGCCATGGTTCCGTTGCAGAACTCCTATCCTTTGTCGGTGCTGCACCTTTTAAATAACGCCCGATCGTGTCGTGTAGACCACATAAATCAACGCCTCAATCTAACAGCGTTTTTCGCCCTTAAATAACGGTCAGAAGTACTGTATAACAAACCAATCGACCGGCTGAGAGAGCTTGCAGTGGTAAAATATGAAATGGCGGACGATGCAAACAACGCTGACCTTGACAATGCAGATAGTGTCACGGGACTCGCAGTCTGCCTCGCCTCCGAGGAAGACGAGTCACGTGAAGTAGCCCGTGCCCCTGGCCCCCGCGGAGTCCGCGCTGTCAAATCGAACGCTAGCGGGATTGTACTGCATGTACACGAAAGTAATTCCGACTCCGACTACGAACGGGAAGAAGATGGAAACAGCGAGAATAAGGACGACGACGTTGCTGACGATCTGGAAGCCGAATGTACGTTAAATTGAGTCTTTATACAGTAGCTCTAATCATTTTATTTAACAAACGAAATACCTTTTGATTAGGCTTGGACCGCAATTCGAATCGGCTATCCCAGTGCAAGCGGCCTAGAGATAGTGATCAAGAAGCTGCAAATGTACTTCCCGACACTAGACCTGGTATATGCAAGTTTTCACCTTTTTTTTAATTCAACTACTAATGCTTTTACAGATGCAATTGCCAATCGAACAAGAGTGGTGAAGGGTCATTTGTGGCAGAACTGGTTTCCATTGACCGCATTCCGCGTCAGAGACGCAGCGAAACGTACAGCGAATCGGCATTATTAAAGTGTCGAGCATGTATCGAATTTACTGCCTCCTTTCCCCTTACGGGAGAGCAACGACTGGGATTCAGCTCGCAATGGCAATGGATGCATACCCCGTGAACATGACCGATAAGGTTTTGGAAGGGCGAGAACCCACAGCTACACACGAAAAGACAACTGCAACACTTTTAGACTACAACTTCGTGGTGCCAGGGGCACTTGTGAAAACTATGGATCGGGTGATCCGCACCCAGCGAGAGAAATCCGAAAGGAGTGCAAGGCAGCAGCGTCGACATGAGCTTACCGGGACGAGTCTACGCACAGCGAGCGCCACCGAGCCTGTCGACATCGTGCTGAGCTATGGTGGAGACCTGAAAAAAAATCTCCAGGTACGCGCTTTTTGCTTAAAGGTGTTATGTGAAAAAGCACCAATAAACGTAAGCCCACAATTTTATTTATCTGACATTATGTCTAACTATTCACTGCTGTCTTTGTATTATGTAGCATTTCCGTTTTTCGTATGGTTCATTTTTATTCAATAAAGAAGCAACTAGAAGCTTGGCAAGAAGATAAGCAGTGGTTGATGAAGAGCTGGAACAACGAAATACAAGCGGATCTCTTCAGCATTAAAGCAAGCGACAAAGGAAATCGCAACGATGTGTGTGCAAAGGAAGCTTTATTGAAGTACTGGACATGCAGCTTAAACGCACAATTCACGCTACCGTCCCAGAATGTGCCCGTGAAGTTTGACCAAGTTGTGGTGTAGGAATTTCCAGATTCGACCATACGCCAACCTACTTTAGGTCAAGAATCGGCTCGGTCTGATAACCCAGAGCTTAGGAACAAAGGATCACGGTAAGTACTCGGCGATCTGGCCGGATATGCTACCCGGATAGCCGCTGAGCTCAACGGTCGCCGGAACTCAGCTGAAGGGTCGGCGAAACGACTACATTTCACTAGATATTTGTATGAGAAGCATAGGATTAAATAGGGGTAGCCGAAAGGGCTCCCAGAAGATAACAGAGCAGAATTTTCCTAGTCCAAGACACGTGTACACTTTTCCGGTAAGTCCCTGCATAGGGCTGGATTATGCCTGCCGTCAATACTCGAGAGGCATAGCTTGTAGGGTATTGACTGGTAGCGCCAAGAGATTAGGTCGGTCCGGGTAGGACAAAGTCTCGCTACGCGCGAAAGAAAGTCCCGCATACTCAGCGGGCCGGTACGTCGGATAGCCCGGGTGCCGTAACACTTCTAGCTGAGCAGCCTCTGCGCTCGGTGACCTGTAAAAGCGCTCGCGCGCCGTCGTCCATCCTTTGGTGGAGGGCACAGGGCTGTGAACGAGCTCAGCCGAACCAAACTCGGCGGAGCCTCGGAAGTTATCTGACTTGGTTAGTCGGAACCGAGTGGAAACGAGCCACTCGTCTGTCCCGGAAGGGCCGGACCGCGAGGGGACCACCCTCTGCGCAGGCCATACAACCGCCGACCTAACTCGGCGATTCGTTGTGGTTTGTGTAAGGAATCCACATCTGACGGTATTTGTGTGTTCTACTACACCACAACTGGTGCCGCGACCCGGGAACAGGAGTGTGTGCTTGTTTTTATAGGTGCCAGCTAACCAAGTTAAGAGGAAGAGAAGAGAAAGAGAAGAGTGAAGATGGTCAAGGGATCAGCAACTCCGAGCGATGGAAGCCCAGCGACGGCTGGAGGATCGCCTCTCGCGGGGTCGGACCCGGCGGATCAACGACTCATCGCCATGACGATGGAGGTGGGACAAACCGTCCAGTTCGACGAGGATGGCCAAGACCAGGAGAGCGAGAACGGAGATGCAAGTGAAAGAGAGTATGAAGAGAAGGCCGAGACCGCTGAGCTCGGAGAAACGAAGACTACCGCCGAGCTACTTGGCGAGGTGGAAGAGTTGACGCTGCAGGTGGGACGCATGGGAGCCCCACGGCTTGTCGAGCGCAACTTATCCGCCGAGCTCGACGAAGGTGCGGACGATGAAGAAGATGAAGAAGAACATGGCGTTGTTCAAGGGGACCGTCCGCCCCTTATTCCGAAAGCGACGAGGAGCGCCGATACGCCGAGCGCCAATAAAGTGTTGGCTCGACTCGGCGAGGAGATGAGAACGAGATCGGAATGGATGATGATGTTCGCGCCTGTGGCGATGGCGCAGGCGAAGTGGCCGATGCTAGGTCCCGAGTTAACTCAATTGGTGCGTGCAGCCAACATCAATCAGTTGGTGGAAGAAACTGTGTTGCTGTTGAAGGCGATGGGCTATCGGTGCAACAGTCGACCAAACAGCCTCATCCTGGCCGACTGGAGTCTGACCCGTGGCGGAGCTGAGCTCTGGCAATGGAAGAAGAAGTTGAGAGTGGCGTTTGGATTGGAGAAGGCCCCTGGTGGAACGAAGAAGGTGTATAGCCGAGTAGCCGAGTTCAAACCACTCGGAGAAGACCCAAACAAAATTCCTTTGCCGAAGACCCCGGAGACGAAGAGACGTGAAGTGTTCCGCGCTACGCAAGGGACTCCGTACTTCGAAGACTCCCACATGCTGACGCCAATGAAGCTAAACCCGACTCAGCGAGCGCCGAGTCGTGGGCAGCGGAATGTTGGTCGTTACCGTGAATTGTATGACGCTGCAGACGAGGCCGAGGCTTACGAGGAGCATGAAGAAGACGACGACGCCTTCGACGTGAGAGGTAACCGTGAAGAAAACGTGAAGGACTACATTCGAAACTTGAGCTTTGACGCGGCTGAAGAGGACTCGACGCAGTACCTAGAAGTCCGAACCCACGCCTCGCTCGACAAAATCGCCGAGTTCGAAGGAAAGCTCTACCGCTCTGACGCGTCGCTCCAGTGGCTCAAGCGTTTCATCTACGAGATGAAGAGCACCAGGATGCCCCAAAGTGCCTGGTGCGAACCTTTCTCGCTATGCTTGGGACGCGCGGCGAAAAGTTGGTACAGGCAGCTGCCGAAGAAGACTCAGCGACGTTGGAAACTACTCAGCGAGGCGTTCCTGGATTATTATTGCTCACAGTTCGACCAATCCGCCCGCACTCGTTACTACTCGGCGAGACGTAAAGTCAACGAACCGATCTGCGACTTCCTGATCCGACTCAACGGGTATGCTCGGACAGCCAAGATCCAGTACGAGAAGGGTGGCGCCGACGCGGCTGACCATGTCGAACACTTCTTGCTGCATTGTGGTGATGACGATGTGATGGATTTGATGTACCCCTTGCAGTTGGAAGACATCAGTAAGGTTGAACAGATAATCAATCGTCGGATCCTCGGCGAGAAGCGCAAGAAGCAACGCGACCGACTTGTGATCGCACGAGGCCGAGATGACAAGCGGAAGGATCAGAGCCGCCGAGACGAACGCCGAGATGGACGTCGAGATGAGAAGCGCAGTCGTAAGGAAGAAAACCGCGACCGCCGAGTCACCGTCGTTGACGCTGACTCCGACGGGGAGGAACTCATCGATCAGAACCCGCCGAGCCCGTACAACTCCGAAGACGACTGGGATGGTGAGGACCAGTCCGGAGGAAGACGACGACTACATAGACGCCGGCGTTTCCAATGATAAAGGAAATACACCGGACCGCCGAGAGAACTCGGCGGGAGACCAGAGTGGCTCAAATCGAAGTTGGGGAAACTCAGCGAACCGACCTCCGCGACCGTACAACCAACGAGAACAGTCGAACCGTGGAGATGGATCACGCGACAACTCTCAGCGTGGACCTTGTGCAGCTTGTGGAAGAATGGGGCACTCAGCTCACTACTGTCGACGACGCTGCAAATTCTGCAGACAAGTCCATGAAGGCGGCCAGTGTGAGCGGTTTCGTCAATATGAGAAGCTGGCTGCGTTCGTAAAAAGCTCTGTTGACAAGTCGCAAGTGCCAGAAGACCTGCAAACCTTTACGCGCCGAGTGATTTAAACTCGGCGGCCCGCCAACACTGACTGGGTTGGCATATGCCGGGATGCCACAGTCAGCTGAACCTGCAGTTGAGGCGAACTTCTTGTTTGCCTTCGTAGGCGAAGCAGGACGGCCCGAGGGAAGAAGCGAGGATGGCAATTGGATGTGTGAAATCGACGGAATTGAACGTGAGCTCGGTGAGTTAGATGATGACCACCGAGCGATTGCAAGTGTAACTCGGCAGTCAGACCAGGCTGTGCATCGTACCAGAATCATGAAGCTGCTTCCGGGAGAACGGCTGGGATGGTGGTCAGCACAGACGTTTGATCGCCGAGTTAGAATGAGAGCTCTCGTATTGGGTGCAGTAAACGACCGAAGGACCAAGATATTATTGGATACCGGAGCAAATGTCTCGGCGATTAGTGAATACTTCGCGAGGAAACTGCGTCTCAAGAGAGTGGCCAGCCGAGAAAAGCGAATCGACATACAAGGAATAAGTAAAGACAGAATGGTGACAACGTCAAGAGCAGTTGTGAAGGTGACACTCGGCTGGGAAGTGGCATACGAGTTTGAAGTATGGATAATGCCTCATCATGCCGGAGTCGATTTGATTCTCGGCACCGACTATATGATCCCAGCTGGGATCCGTCTGGATCTGTACAACTCGGCTGTCAAGCTACCCGATGAGATGGTCGTCCCACTCATCCGATCAAGTAATGCGCCGACCAAGACCGAGTTCGGACCAAATGTCCCATGTGGGCCACCAGACGGGTTAACAATCGAAAGTCGAATGACCGCTGAGTTCAAATTGCCCAGGCGACAACCCAGTGAGTCGACGCATGACTTGTGGGTGCGACGGACGAAGGGTTGGATTCCAACGGTTGTTTTTAACCGCCGAGGAAGACCAACCCATGTCCTGATTACGAACGTACGACAGACGTCAGTCTGGTGCCTACCTCACTTTTATGTGATAAAATGGCAGCCACATGGAGTACTGGCCAATGAGGGATATGTCCGCGTGAACTCGGCGAAATACCGTGACTGGCAGATATTGGCATTCGAGTCAGCGATGGACAAAGATTTGCTGCAGAAAGACCAACGACTGTATGAGGACTGGTTGTCACACCAGCCGCCAGCTGTGGAAAGACGAAAATACCCAACTCCGACGGCGGTGGGAAAACGACCCCCTCCAGTGGAAATGGGACCAGAATTAACATGCGCCGAACGCTGGAGAAGGATCGAAGCAGATACAGAAGCCGACGAAGACGGGAGGTGTCGCGGTAACGCCGACGTTATATCGACTTCAGGGGTTACAAGGGGTGACCCGGCTATAAACTCAGTGTTCAAGCTGGAAGACGTCCGAGCGGATCGTACGCCGGTGCTACACGATGGCCAAGATGTCTCCTATCAGCTGTCCAAGTTTGAAGACGATGGCGCCATTTCTGACGTCAACACGAACTCAGCGGTTGAAGGAACAAGTGCAGTAAGGGCCAAGGAAGACGTGTCGGCGACTGAAGACTCAGCTATAACGGAAGGAGACCCTGAAGAACGCTCGGAACACGCCCTACGTGACGCCCAACCCGTTGTTGACAACCGAGCCAAGCTGGATTCATTAGACCAAGTATTGTGGGCAAAGTGAACTCAGCTGTGAGCACACTGACCACTATAAGTGCTGGGATTACCCATGTGGTGACGGCGAACTCGGCGAACGGAGAACCAGCCGCAAGAAATGACTTGGGAGTTGTTCCGGTGTGCCATGGAACAACCGACTACGCGAGGGACGGGTGTGGACGCGTGGATGTCCACCCTGCCGTCGTAGCAGACTCAGCGGTACAGCGCCCTAGCGTGACGACTGCAAATTCCAAGCTGGAGGTATTACTTTCCAGAGATGTTAAGACTAACAGTGAAGGACTGACCTGGACGATGAATACCAGTAGCAACAGTGATGGAGGTGAGGTACGAGCCGAGTCTGGAGTCGATGGGTTAAGTTCTGCAACCGTGGTGAGCTCAGCGATGGGTACACCAAAAGCCTGCATTATCCAGTCAGCGGCGGTGGACTCGGCGTCAGAAGATCTATACACTGAGAGCGTTTCGGACGCGGTCCCAACATGTCGTCAGGACGTCGGCTATACCGAAGACGCGTTTGCACGCACGGAAGTTAGTTTTGCCGTCACAACCAACTCAGCGGATGATAACTCCGACGCGACCAAGGACTATGATAGACGGGAGGTATCACTACCTGAAGGAATAAAGCCGAACGACGACCCAGCTACGGCGGACTCAGCGTTGGAGACCATAGATGCTGCAACCGGGTCGGAAGTGGTTATACAGCATGACGATGATACCATCTACCTCGGAGCCAAGTTTGAACACGCAGGAGTCAGATCGACCATTGCAGCGAGCTCAGCGAATACGAGCCCTGACGCAGACGACAACTATGATTTACCAGAGGTGTCACTGTTGGAAGATACTATCGCTGAGGTCGGAGTAACGAACTCAGCGGCGGCGGTGTTCGACCCCGGTGGAGTTGACTACGGCTTAGGACAAGTTAAAGATGATGAATGCAACTCGACGAGAGACCCAACTAAAACTCTAAGACAACACTACTTGGCTATCGCCGCGATCGAAGACGAGCGAGAGGATGATGTTGACGATGGTACGACCAACGCCTTTGAGCGTAGTGGGACAGATCTGGAATTGACGGACTACGCTCACGAGCTGGCTTTCCTTCCCGACCTCACTGAAGTTGAGCCTACCGAACTCGACTATGGCGCTGCAAGCGTTAAGTCGAGTAGTCATACGCCAGCACAGTCGGCTAAATTGGTGGCAGAGCTACAAAAGCACGAAGGGATAATAATTTCAAGTGGTAATGCCCTGCCGCCTCCAGCGTACGGAGCATTGTGCGACATCGACGTTCAAGGACACGCACCCATTAAGCAGAGAGCTCGGCGGATACCTCTCCGCCACTTGAGCAAACTTTACGAGTTGTTGAAGGGTCTGCTTCGAGCTGGGTTGATATCATTCTCGGGCAGCCCTTGGGCCTCACCAGTGGTGATAGTGCTCAAGAAAAATGGTGTGGATATTCGGCTATGCATTGACTATAAACTGGTTAACGCGGTTACGACGCCGATGGAATACGCTATGCCACTGGTTGATGACCTGCTTACCGAATTGGAGAGTTACTTGTGGTTTTGCTCGCTTGATGCTGCGAGTGGATTCTGGGCAGTCTTGATGACACGCCGAGCTTGGCAGATCTCAGCGTTCGTCTGTGCACTTGGACACTTTGAATGGTTACG
This sequence comes from Phytophthora betacei, assembly GCA_011320135.1. NCBI lineage: Eukaryota > Oomycota > Peronosporomycetes > Peronosporales > Peronosporaceae > Phytophthora > Phytophthora betacei. The sequence continues at coordinate 186,031 of JAANHX010000538.1, forward strand.
AATGCCGTTTGGATTGAAGAATGCGCCTATGATTTACCAGCGACTGATCGACAACGCTATATGGGAATACGTTCAACCAAAGGGAGGATGGCAGTTGTTTGCCGAACGAATGACTATTGCTGAAGCCGAGTCGGGAACTCGGCGGAGTCAGTGATTCAACGAAGGGTCAGCTGACGAAGTTTGAAGCTGACCACCAATCCCAAGCTGACTGCGATCCGGTCCAAGACCTGGTCAACGGACCGGACGGCGACATGTTTGCTAATGGAGAGCCAGACCAGTTTTCCTTGATTCCGGTGTTCAAGCGGAGGTCGTTTGTCGATGATATCTGTTTTGGAGGGGAGACGTTCGACGCCTGCTTGGAGACACTCGACCGATTACTAGCCCGGTTCACAGAATGTCGAATTAGCATCAGCTTTACTAAGAGTATCTTTGTCCAACCCAAGGTTGATTTCCTATCGCACGAGATTACGCCGAGTGGCATACGCGCTGATGCGAAGAAGATAGCCGCGATCGCCGAGCTCGCCTTCCCGAAATCAAAGAAGGGGATGCAAGTTTCCTCGGTGCCCTCAACTATTACGGCCGATTCATCCAGAACTTGGCTGTTTACGGAGCAGTACTCTATCAGCTCAAGGATACGGACTTTGGCCCTGGGGGTGACTTGGCGTCAGCAAAAGCGTCATTCGCCGAGCTCAAAAGACGGGTAGCAAAAGCTCCAATTCTGCGTCATTTCGACTCGGCGAAAGAAGTCCATAAAATGTTGTGCGCCAATGAGTGGGCACTGAGCAGTACATTGATGCAACCGCACGACGACAAGCTGCACCCAGTTCGCTTCTGCGGACGCGTACTAAAGGAGAATGAACTCGGCTACCATCCCGCTGAGAAAGAAGTAGTCGCGCTGTTACAATTGCTGAAAGTGTGCTACACTCTCTTGGCGGGAAAGACGCTACACGTCTACACCCGTTTCTCCACGCTGGAGTGGGTGTTTAAGTCAAAGTCGCTGTACGGCCGCGCAGTCAGTTTCGCAGCTGTGTTGTCGCCCTACGATTTGAAGGTGAAGCGAGTGCGTGAGCGAGATGTAGACTTCGCCCAGTTGCTACAGGCATCGATAACCCTGTTTATCGGACTCGACGATTCCTTGGAGCACCTTGCGCCTCCCTCCAAGAACTCGGTGACAGTTCGAATGGACCCAGCGCTGCTATACGCCCGAATACCAGCTGACTTTGCAGGATGCGTGCTGTCATTCGATGGCTCAGCGAAGACGGCTAAATACGGCGGGTATGGAAGTTGTTCGTGGATACTGTGGCGCCTTCCGAATTGGGACAGTGAGATTGCTGCGAGTGCGTACCAGTCGTCCATCGCCGAGTACACCGGCATGAACAATGGAGTCTTGGCGGCGATTGACCGAGGGATAACCGATCTGATTATCGTGGGTGACTCCCGGCTTGCAATCCAGCAATCCATGGGGTGATAGCATGCAAGAAGGAAACATTGCAAGTGGAGCTAGCTCGACCCAAGGATCTCACGAAGCAACTCAACTCGGTCCGGTATCGACACATAGCGCGACACTATAACGCAGCGGCTGATTCTCTCGCTACAGAAGCACTTGAAGCTAAAGCTGGACGAGTAATTCTCTGGACGGATAGGAAAGCAGAACTGAGAATGATTAACCGAGTAGCCGAAGAACTGTACGCCACAGACAACCCAGCGGAAACTCCGATCGTCACGGCAGTCACTCGTAGCCGAGTACGCCGAGCTCACTTTGAGGACGAACTGGATGAAGACTCGGCTAGATCAAGAGGAGGAAGTCAGGATCACGAAGCCATATCAACAAACCCTGCAGAATCGGCGTTTGAAAGCAGTGGAGATGAATTCGAACAAGTCAGCAGGGCGTCGCCTCGGCGAACTAACCACACGACCCCGAATGTCGAAACAAGGTCGCAGGTGGAGTCAGCCCAGACAGCTCAGAATGCCAACGACATTGATCCAGTGACAGTACAGACTGAGCGGAGACGACGAATCGCGAAGGCACAACATGAAGAACTCAGGTGGGCCGATCTGAAAGCGTACCTGAGAGGCGAATTTGAGGACCTTACACACCGTCGAGCTCAGAATGCCGGCAAAGTCGCAGAAGTCTTTGTACTCAGCGAAGACGGCCTGTTATGCCGCCGAGATGAAGCTCGCCGACTGGGCGAACTCGGCGAACCAAACCTCTCATTGACCTACTAGCTGAAATAGAAGGTCGTGAAGCTGTTAAAGGGGGCAACGAGTATTCAAACGAAGATCCGAACGCTTACGACGATGTCCAAGATGAGTACAACGACTTTCATCCCGATAATACGGATGGAGATTTCTCATTGGATGGAAATGACCGATACCTCGCCGCTGCTAACGAAAACGAGCGCCGTGCAGCTGCTGAAGGCACCTACGCACGTTCAGACAACCGTCAACCGCGTGGGAACACGCCTGATCGCGAGAATGGCTTCAATCAAGATCACCGAGGTGGTAACCGTGGGTTCAATCAGGACCAACGCGGTCGACGTGACTTCAACCGCGACAACCGACGCCCACAGTACGGACCATGCGCGGTGTGCGGTGGCATGAGTCACTCCGCCCACTACTGTAACAAGCGATGCAAGTTCTGCAAACAGCTCCACGATGCTGGACAATGCGAACTTTTCCGCAACTTCCAAGACCTTGCCAAATTTGTGCGCACCAAAGGCACGAAGGAGGAACTCCCGCCAGAGCTCAAGGCCGTCGTTCAAGAACGTCATTTAAACTAGGCAGCCCGCCAACTACAACTGGGTTGGTCCCTATCGGGCTGCCACAGTTAACCGAGCCTTCAATGGAAGCAGAGTGTATCTTTGCTTTCATGGGGCAGAGTGAATGGCCTGATAAATACGTAACAAGTGTGAACGCGACGGAAAATGAAAAGGAGAGGAGTAGAATCCTCGGTGGAGGTGTTTTAGAAAGCGTGGAGTGTGCTGATGCTAATGAGGGCACCAGCGAGGGTTCGTTCGGCGTGGTTTCGAGTACAGCGTGAGACGAGCCCAAGGGTCACTCCAAGATGATGAAGTTGAACACTGGCGAGAGACAGGGGTGGTGGTCGGCCAAGAAATTTAACCGAAGGATCACAATGAGAGCTCTGGTGCAAGGCGCTGTGAACGACCAGCGAACGAGGATCCTCCTCGACACAGGAGCGAGCGTTAGTGTGATCACTGACGCCTTTGCCAAGAAGTTGCGACTCCGAGATGTACCCGATCACGGACGCCGCATTGACATTCAAGGTATTAACGAAGGCAAGGTGTCTACGACGCTTGCCGGAGTAGTACTAGGTCGTCGTGCTTACGCGGCGAGTGTGCGTCAAGATTACGCTTGGATGGGAGATGGTGTACGAGTTCGAGATGTGGGTAATGGCGCATAGTGCAGGCGTCGACGTACTCGGGGCCGACTTTATGATCCCAGCTGGGATCCGGTTGGACCTGTTTCATGGCGCGGCGCAATTACCGCACGAAGTTCAAATCCCACTGATCAAGACCAAGAACATGATCGACAGCAAAGAATACGGCTCCCATGTTAACGCCGGGCCACCCGAGCGTTTGGACATTCAAGCGCACGAGTGGCGAGAATATCGACTAGCGAAGCTCTAAGTCGGGCTGGAGAACACGTACTGTGGGTTCGTCGAACGAACAAGCCAATCCCGTCAGTAGCGAGGTTTCGGCGTGGACGGCCTCAGAGCATTCGGTTGACCAACGTGTCTGATCGAACTGTGTACCTACCAGCACACGACTCGATCGCGATGTGGATTCCAGATGGGGATTTGCCACGAGGTGACGGCTATGTGCGTTTGGATTCAAAGAAGTACCAAGATTGGCAAGTGTTGGCCTACTAAGGTTGCAGAGACCGCGAGCTCTTTCAGCGTGAATGTGAAATCTACGAGCAATGGCTTGCAACTCAGTCTTCGGCAGTTAAGCGACCGGACTATCCAGAACCCAGTGAGGTGCTAGCACGACCTCTAGAAGACTCGCCAGTGAACTCTAGTGATCGTCGGACGTGTGCAAAACGCTGGGCACTGATCCTGGAAGAGCGTGAACGAGTGGAAGCCTGTCTGGCGTCTGGGGTGACAGCCGGGGATTTGGCCGACGGTCAGCCTTCCGCAGAACCTTTGGACACTTACACGACAACCCATGGCGGAGGCAATAACGCGAACGAAGCCTCGGTAGTGCGTACACACGAACTACTGAGGCCGGTAAACGTGGTACATACGCCAACGAGTGTTAGTGTCCAGTCAGGGGTGACCACGGAAGCGACAAGTCACGGCACTGGATTGAATGGAGTCACCCGTTTTGACGAAGCTGTCCCGGCCTTGTGTGTCGCCAAATCTGCGAACGAGCCACCGGTGGTTGATCCAGAGGATACAGGCATCGCGCAGAAGGTGTTGAGTACGGCACCGAGTATTCATTGCAAGATTGGTGCGAATTCCGAAATGTCAAGACAGCGGCAGAACGAGGAGCGGAACAAAAGTCAACAACCCAATATGGCGGTTGCCTGCGCATTCAATATTGCGAACAACGACTCGGCAGGTGGCCCAGAGATGAGAAACCAGGATGTGAAGGAGATGGACCCAGTACCGACTGTTGAAATCAAAGCGGATGCCGATGTTGAGTCAAGGGAAGAATCCGTAGCTACTTTGGACGAAACGTACATCTCGGTTGCTCGGGTATTAACGACCAAAGGAAATGAAGCAACGGAAGATACGAGAAATGACTTCTACGAGCACCCAGCTAACAACATTGACTTGGAAGACTACGCGAAGGAACTGGCATTCCTGCCGGACCCGACCAAAGAGATCAACACGACGATAGACTACACTGCGTCTAATGTTGCTGATCCTCACCTGTCGACTGATCGCCGAGAACGTCTGGTCGCGACGCTCAAGAAACACGAGCACATCCTGATTGCTAGTGGTAACGCACTGCCGCCGCCAGCCTACGGAGCGGTATGCGATATCGACACACAAGGGCACGCCCCAATTAAACAGCGTGCCCGGCGCGTGCCGCTACAATTGCTCGGCAAACTGTACGAGCTGCTGCGCGCTTTGTTGCGAGCAGGACTGATCGTCTTTTCAGATAGCCCATGGGCATCGCCGATCGTGATTGTGATGAAACAGAATGGGCTAAACATTTGGCTCTGCATTGATTACAAGATGGTGAATGCTATCACCGCGATCATGGAGTATGCAATGCCGCTAGTCAACGACCTGTTAACCGATCTCAAACGCTACCTATGGTTCTGCTCGCTGGATGCAGCAAGCGGCTTCTGGGCGGTCATGATGACCTTGCGAGCACGTAGTGTCGGCGTTTGTCTGCGCACTCGGACACTTCGAGTGGTTGCGCATGCCCTTTGGATTAAAAAACGCGCCGATGATCTACCAGCGTATGATTGACAACGCACTCTGGGGGTTCGTTCTAAAGGAGGTTGGTTTGAATACTTGGAGAAGATGCGTTTAGCTGAAGAACAAGCCAAGGAACGTCGTGGGCCAAGTGCCGAGGATTCGTTTTAAACGAAGTTCGCGGCAGACCGCGAAGCACCGGTGGAGGCCGACCCTGTACTACAACTCGTCAACAGCCCCGTCGCTGACATGTTTACGAACGGGGAACCGGACGAATCATCGCTGGTACCTGTGTTTGGTCGACGGTCGTTTGTGGATGACATCTGCTTCGGTGGCGAGGATTTCGACAGCTGCCTGGCGACGCTGGACCGATTGCTGGCAAGATTTGCACAGTGTCGGATCAGTATTAGCTTTACCAAGAGCATCTTCTGCCAGCCCAAGGTGGACTTTCTATCGCATAAAATTTCGCCAGAAGATATCAGGGCTGACCCCAAGAAGCTTGCGGCCATCACCGCGCTTTCGTTTCCAACGAGTAAGAAGGGCATGCAGTCGTTTCTTGGAGCGGTTAATTACTACAGCCGCTTCATTCAAGACTTCACGGTCTACGGTGCGGCGCTGTACCAGCTCAAGGATGACGACTTTGCCGCTGAAGGAGGCCTTTCTGTGGCACGTCGTTCCTTCGAAAACTTGAAGACGAGTGTTGCACATTCACCCATCCTCAGGCACTTCGATCGGTCGAAAGGTCGATCGCAATACCTCCAGGTCACGAACGTCAGCGACAAGAGATTATTACTGGACCCTTATGAGGAGATCGGGCGATGGTTGGCGAAGGACGGTATCCCTAGACGACCTGGATATGTGTCAGTGGGATCCCGCCGCTACAAAGAATGGCAGAATCTGGTGTACGAGGCGACTACCGAGATCGAATCTCTCGCAGAGGTGGAGCTCCCAGCGGAGCCAACTGGCCCCTTGGTGGATCGGCCTTCATATCCAACTCCGCGAAAGATCCTGCAGAGGGATCGACGGGTTGAGATCCAAGCAATGGAAGTTGGATCCAGGACGGGGGACGATCCCCAGAATCGGCCCTCAGATAACGCAGGGTCGGTGGATGAAGGATTGCAGAGGGCTAAAGCCGAGCAGCCGGATCCCGCTGATCCACAAGTGGATCCAAGCTCTCCATTGGATAAAGTGCCTGGATCCCTATCGAGAGTGGCAACACTAGTCAAACCCGAACTGTCGGGCTTAAACTCGTTAGAGGACCAACTGGATCCAACTGGTGGTTTCCCTGATACCAGGGTACCTGAACCCCCGAAGATTGAAGGACTGCCAGGCGAGAGAGGGCCGCGGTGTTTGGATCCAATGGTGGATCCTACGAAGACGGAAGATGAGCAAGTCTGTTACCGTGAAGGCGGGAATCTACACGCCGAGGATCTGGGAGAAGGCATGGCGGTGATCCCGGAGGTACCACTGACCACAGAAAAAGTCACGATTGATGATATCCAAGTGGATCCGGGGGCGAATGAACCTGCTGAAGTGGATCGTCTGCGTCAGAAAATCTGGGAGAGCCGACATCTGCTGATTGGTAAAGGTAATGCGTTACCGCCCGCTGCCCGCGGAGTCAAATGTGACATCGATGTCGGCGACGCGAAACCGATCGCTCAGAGGGTGCGGAAGGTGGCACCTCAGTTCCGGGAAAAACTATCGGACCTGATTAAGGGCCTGCTGCAAGCCAAGATCATCAGTTTCTCGACGTCCCCGTGGGCATCCCCAGTGGTAATCATCATCAAGAAGAACGGGGTGGATATACGTCTGTGCATTGATTACCGGCTGGTTAACGGTCTGACTCGATTGATGGTGTATCCGATGCCCCTAATCAACGAGCAGTTGGAAGATTTGGATAAAGTACTCTGGTACTGTTCTCTAGACATGGCCAGTGGTTTCTGGGTGGTTACTATGACGGATCGAGCTCGCGCAATATCCGCATTCATCACCCCGTTTGGCCTGTTCGAGTGGAACCGGATGCCGTTCGGATTGAAGAACGCACCCCAGATCTACCAACGTCAAATCGATAACGCTCTCTATGGATTCACCCGAATACCGAAACCCAAAAGGGGTGGATCCGGGGAAGATCATACGGAAGTAGATCCATTTGAGGCAGGAGAGCCAGGGGATCCTGGAACCCCGTCCGTGTTAGGACGCAGATCTTACATCGACGACATTCTAATCCCGGCGGAATCGTGGGATCAGTTGTGCGAGAGAGTGACGTCCTTACTGGAGGCGTGTACTAAGTGGAATCTCTCTATTAGTGTGGTAAAGAGCTATTGGGGGATGCGCAAGGTGGAGTACTTGGGCCATCGAGTTTTCAAGGAGGGATTGGAGGCGAATCCTAAGGACCTGTCTTCATTAGCCGATTTGTCCTTCCCACAGTCGTTACGGGCGATGCAATCTTTCTTGGGCAGTTTGAACTACTACAGTCGGTTCATCGAGGATTACGCCCTGTTTGCCGCGGTATTGTACGAATTGAGAGAGGTAAATTTTGCCGCGATGACCACTCCAGCTGTCCAGATGAAAATCCAACAAGCTCTGGCCCAGGAGATGCCGGATCCACGAAGGGATCCAAGTGGTAGGACGCCAGAAGAGGACCTGAAACAGGAGCTGGATCCACCCCGGGACCAACAGAGAGAGGATCCAGGCTGGATAGAGACGACGGATCAGAACATGGAACAGGCAGAATCTCGGTGGATCCGAGCTCAACACGCATTCGTGGAACTGAGGAACAGACTCGCGACCACGCCTATCCTCCGTCACTTCGATCCGGAACGTCAACCTACGGTAATAGTTTATGCCAGCGACTGGGCAGTCTCAGCAGCTCTGGTTCAAGAACATGAGGGGATCTGCTATCCAGTCACCTTCGTCAGCCGGACACTGAAGCCGAATGAACTGAACTACGGAGTGGTGGAGAAAGAGATACTCGCGCTCCTGCGCGTGTTGGATCTGAATTACAACCTGCTAGTGGGAAGACCCATCCGGATCCTGACTTGACACTCCACGCTAGCCTGGCTGTTCAAGTCGGCCGGGTTACAAGGACGTTTGGGACAGTGGACAGCTTTACTCTCGCCTTGGACGCTGGAGATTGTGAAGTGTTCGAAAGGGGAAGACGAGATCCTGGGAGTCTTGGCCGCGAGCATCACTCCTCGAGCTAAGATGGATGAGGCGCTGACTAGGATCGCCCCTAAGAAAGAGCCCAAACGCCGGATACAGATCCCGATCCCGACGGTACAGGTGGATGAGGATCTATACGTCCTGAGTTTCGATGGATCCGCTTGTGTACGACGCGGAGGAGGAGCATACAGTGCAATACTGTGGAGACTGCCCGGATGGGAAATTGTACGAGCCAGATCCACTTACGCAGAAGGTCTCACCGTCAATGAGGCGGAGTATAACGGACTCCTTCTGGGTTTGGATTTACTAAAGAAACAAGATCCAAAAAGGCTGGTGATTTGTGGGGATTCAAATTTGGTAATCAGACAGGTGCGAGGCGAGATTGACTGCAAGGCCCCGGCCCTAACACTGTTACGGCAGAAAGTGATGATCCACCTGCGTGGATGGTTGAATCACGAGTTGGTGCATGTCAAGCGAGATTGGAATGCCAGTGCAGACAGCTTGGCCAGTGCCGCTTTACGAAATCAATGTGGTGTCGAAGTGGAGAGAGAAGCCGGGCATCAGGATCTCGTTACATTGAACCGACTAGACGAAGTGGTGGTAGTTGGATCCAGGAAAAGAACAGTCCAGGTGATGGCCGTCACTAGGTCCAGAGGAAGGATTGGATCCAGCCCCCAGATCCTCGAGGAAACATTTGTGAAGGGAGTCCGTATTGAGCGGATCCTCAAAGCATAAAACGAGGAAGCGTGGATCGTGGGACTAAAGAAGTATCTGATGGGGGATGTACGAGACCTGAGTCGGGAGGATACTAAATCCTACAGTATTATCGCTACGGATTACGCAGTGGATCTGAATGACTTGCTCTTCTATTGCCCCCCTACGAAGAGAGTCAACGAGGATCGGGATGGATTGATGAGACTGGTGATGCCAGAAACCTTGCAACAGGATGTCCTACACCACTACCATGCTAGCCTGGAAGGCGGACATCAGGGTATTGGTCGGACCTACCAACGGATCCGGGAATGTTTCCACTGGAGAGGACTATTCAAGAGCGTACAACGATATGTCGGTGAATGCGTGGATTGTGAGACAGGCAAGGACAGGCCCACAATCGAAGGGGAGTCACCTGGGAATATCCAAGCGACTTACCCTTTCCAAATCATAGCCATGGATCATATCCCCTCGTTGCCCAAGTCGTTCAAAGGAAACACAGAATTGTTGATTTGGGTGGATTTGTTTACCGGATGCGTGATAGCCAAAGCTAGTGCGTCTAGAACTGCGCAAACCATTGCTGAATCGTACGAGGAGTGCGTTTTCCGAAGATTTGGAGCTAGCGAGATGATTAGACATGATCGGGAGCCAGGCTTTATGTCTGATTTCTTTCGAGCATTCAACCGGATCCTGGGGCAGCGACAGCGAGCAACCATGGCATATCGTCCCCAAGCTAACGGATCGGCCGAGCGCATGGTGCAGACAATCACGAGAGCACTCAAGATGTATGTCCAGGATTTGGATCAGAAGGATTGGGATGAGTACGCAGAGCGGCTTCCCTTCGCGATGAACACCGCCCAAGACAGGATCCGGGGTGATACACCATTTTACTTGGTACATGGATGGGATCCCAAATCCACCCTGGAAGCGGCCATCCCAGTTTGCAGCACCAAGAAGAGGAACCGAGATCCAAGGCGATGGCGATACCAAGTCCAGAAATACTACCGGCAAGCTAGATCCCAGGTGAACGAACGACTGCGGAGTGCGATACAGGGTCGAGCGGATCGACACAACGAAGATGCCCGTCCACATCAAATCCAAGTAGGATCGCAGGTGTGGCTTTATTTGGATCGAGTGAAAGAGGGGTATGCCCGCAAATTAGCCCACATATGGCATGGACCGTTCCGGGTGAGCGAGAAGATTGGAGAACACGCGGTAAAGCTGGAAACGGTAGGTACCGAATACCGCCTGTTCCCTGTGGTACACGTATCCAAGCTGAAGTTGGTCAAAGAATATCCGGATCGGCCGCAGATCCGTCTTTCAGTGGATGTATCCGACCGCGTGGATTTCGACGAAGTCCTCCTACCGGAAGATAGTTGGAATGTGGATCTCGAGGACGACGAGTTCGAAGTCGAGAGGATCACCGATATGAGGTCGGGGAAGCGAACTAGATACGGACGGATTTACCGTGAATTTCTGGTGTATTGGCGTGGATATGACGAACCCAGTTGGGTAGACGAGGCAGATCTGAACTGTGGAGCATTACTCTATGATTTCTTGAGGGATCGTACGAATCGTAACAGATTCGGCGTGATGCAGTCTCATGAAGAAGAGTAGGGAGGGGACCCATGGATGTGAGCTGGCCATGTCGATGGGAGGATGAAGAAGGGCCCACAGGAAGGGTGTGGGCCAGGAGGAGGAGGATCGCTGATGTGGTTGGTCACATCGGAAAGAAAGAGAAGACGAATCCACAGGGGAAGGGTGGATTAGGAGGAAGGAGTGAATGGTTATGCATAAGAGTGACGTTTTACGTGCGAGGAGTCCTGTTTGATCTCAAGCACGAGCTTTCAAGGGCCCCAACTATACTGACCCAATTGATCCTGGGTCATTGGCGCTAGATCTGGATGAAATCCAGGCGCAGATCCAACCGGATCCGGGATCCCGCCCAGATCCAGGTGTACGCTGAAAGGGTGGATCCCGCCCAGATCCAGGTGTAGACTGAAAGGGTGGATCCCGCCCAGATCCAGGTGTACGCTGAAAGGGTGGATCCCGCCCAGATCCAGGTGTACACTGAAAGGGTGGATCCCGCCCAGATCCAGGTGTACACTGAAAGGGTGGATCCCGCCCAGATCCAGGTGTACACTGAAAGGGTGGATCCCGCCCGGATCCAGGTGTACACTGAAAGGGTGGATCCTGCCCAGATCCAGGTGTACACTGAAAGGCCCGGACTAGATTTCTCAACCAACGAGGGAATGTTATAGACATATTCAAGTAAGAGAGTGTGGATTATGATAGCTTATGCAAAGGGCTAGCTCGACCCAGTTTCCAGTCGCTAGTTACTGCTACGAAATGAATCCACGAAGACTGAAACTGGGGGCGTGGCGTCAAAAGAGTGATGAGGATCAGGTAGTTGTGGTGAAGTGCTTTCTCAGAAATAAGAGAATGGTCCTGACGCGGGGTCACTATCCCGAATCAGTGACAATTTCAAGTGATTATAGAGGATTTGGGTTGTTTGGCACGGGTGCAAGTTGCCTGTGGTGGATTAGCCATGGCGAGCAGCACCCCGTATGGAATGACGATGGATCTGATATGAGCGATGTACGAGAAGGCAAGATCCACCAAGACTTACCTCGGATCCACCCTTACCTGGATTCACTAAGATGGATATGGGATATACTATACAAGAGTGGATCGAGTGTGGATCCTATGAAGGAAGGATGGTCGGTGCCCTCTGACGGTGGATCTAGTAGCCACGGCTAATGAAGAGTCAAGATCCACCGCGAGGTACCCCGGATCCCATACTTCTGAGTTCGTATCCAAGGAGGGACGATCCCGCCTGGAGGGACCTGGATCCAGGGTATAGGGATGAGGGATACAGTGGATCTCGAACTTTCGTGGGACAACGGAGATCACAGACGGTTGCGAGATGATGTTGGATGATTGGAGAGCTCGGATCCACGGCGAGTGTACCATTACAGTGAGGTGGATCCAAGCGACCTGGATCCGGATGAGTGTACCCATAATAGGGTGACCATGATGATTACGTCATATATCCGGTGGATCTGAAGATAACACAGCTGGGATGATGGGTCAAGGGAAGAAGGGACATGCAGCCGAGCCTGGTAAGGGATTTAGCAGATGAAAGACATAGAAGGTAGAAACCCAGGCAGGTATAGGCTTAAATATCAATACAGACTCCAATTTGCACAGTGACACGCAAGTGCCTTCCTGCCCTCAAGAACCGGAACTACATTGGCCGTACGAGCTCGGAGAAGGTTGGGAATTGCGAATCTAGTGTTGGTAGTGATAACTGGATAATACATTGGCCAGATCCTACAACCTAGTGAGCTTTTCCTTTACTTGTGCAGATCCGACAGGTTAACCGAATTTACTACTTGGTCGGTTACACCCTAGGGGCTCTCAACTCTCAAGATCCCGTCACAGGAGGCGGCAAGTACGACTTAAAGGACAACACAAAGGCAAGGGAACACACCCGCAAGGCAACCCTACGGCTAGATCCACGATCTAGGCCCCGGATCCATAAGCTCGAATATTCGCTTAAGATACGGAACCATCCACGGACGCAGAGTGAAGATTTTCCACTGCTGCTCCACCCCATCCCCACGTCTCGCCAAGACACTCAAGCTTCACCACTTGAACGCTTCGGAAGTTACCGAGAGAGCAGATCCCGCCCTACCGACGGGTACACAAGGTGAGGAAAGTTCAGCAGAACACGGATCATCGGGGGACCCCCTCCGTTAGTCGGTGTCTGGGCGCAGTTGGTAAGTTGGATCTGGCAATCTCGCAGATTTTGCTGATCCCGCTACACCACAATGGTGCGCGTGCCCGGATCTTTTGGTGACTCGGGATTTCACCGTGAGTCCCAAGAAGATGCTCAAGTGAAGATTGAGCCAGGGGAAGAGGCGTCGTCGGAGGTCGGATCGACGAAGACGCTGCTGAATGAAACAAGATCCGCGGATCGATGGAGTTTTGGGAGGAACTCTGTCGACGGAAGAGAGGTGGATCCGGATCCGGATCTAGAAGAGAAACCTCTCTATCCTCCCCAGGTCCCCTCGGGGACCCCTGCGGATCTTGACGCAAGTCAAGATCCGCTAACAAAACAAGGGAAAGTGAAGGCGAAACGGTATGCATTTGCAGATTCACCGATTAAGCCAACACCGTACCTAAACCCAAGCCCGCTAGTCGAAGAAACAAGAAAGAAGACGAAAACGAGTAAGACTACGCGGAAGAAGATGCAAGCTCCAGAGTCGGAAGAAGACCAAGCTGGATCCAGGTCAAGCTGGTCCGACAAGGATCTCGAGTTTGTGTATCGCCACCAAGCTTTACGCGACTTCCTGCATCAAGATCCTGTCATGCAGATCCTGAATCCACGACAGATCGAAGATCCAAGGGAACCGGTGAGAGCACCAACGAAAACGGCGAACAAGTTGGTGGCAGTCAAAGATCTATTACGTTTGCTTACGGAGTCAGGCATCGTAGCTGGTGTGTTCGACGCAGAGGATATCTTCGAGCTAGACCTGGATCTCATAGTATCCGCGACGCGGGACCTCTTTGCCAGAGTTAAGTCCATCACCGGAGAAAGGTCGCGCACTATGGATCCAGTGTCGTCGCCGAGGATCAGCCAAGCTGCGTCCTCAAACTACGAATCCGCCGCTGAGGATGAGTCAGACACGTCGTCCGAACCACGACGCATGACTTTAGGACCCTCCGGGGCATCCATGCTGGAAGCGCGGGCGAGGATCCGAGGACAGGAAGCCCCTGTGAACGTGAAAGCTCGGGATCCAGTACGCCCTACGCGTGATTTGACACAATCCAGCCAGGATCGAGCCAGATCCGGCAAGAAGCCAGTGGGATTATCGTCAGATCAGGCTCGAGGTAATCGCCTCACGGATCCAGTCCCGCCAGTGGACCAGACGGCCACAGGCTCTTCCGACACTTCCGCGGGCACCCTGCAAGCGGCACTTTGAAGCTGCGATGAATCGCTTCCTGGCCGAACAGGGTATGAGAGCGCCCGTGCCACAAGTGCAAGTGCTCCACTGAACATGGAGCACGGGACGTGGAGATGGAGTCAGTAGAGGGGGACAACTCCCATGATGAGTTCGACCCAGACGATCTGGATGGCCCATCCACTTCGGCAGCCGTGGTAGCAACGGCCACAGCCGGGGCAGGTGGATCGTCCATGATCCAGAGGGTACGGATCTCAGCTATATCGGACTTGAAGGAGTTCACGGGCAAGGATCAAGATGAGGACCGAGCGAGAACATGGATCAGCAAAGTCAAGTCGGCCCTCATGAGAGATCAAGCGTCGGATGCTGAGAAGTGTCTGACCTTTGCGGATCTGCTAGCGGGGCCAGCCAGGAACTGGTATCGGCAGCTGGGCAGATCAACCAGGAACAAGTGGCCAGATTTGCTGCGCAGTTTCCAGACCCAGTACTGTGGATTAGGAGTGTCGGTGGCACGACAATACTACCATGCTCGCCGCAGATCGGATGAATCCCCGTTGGAATATCTACATCGACTAAATGTGGCCGGTCTACGGGCCAAGTTGAAGATCAAGGATGGGGGATCCAAGGTACTGCGGGAACACGTGGATCATTTCATCGAGACGTTGGGAGATGTGGATCTGGCCGACAGGCTGACCCTGCTACGACTTCCCGACGCAGACGAGCTTGAAGAAGTACTGCGGGCGGTGGATCGCGCGAAACACCGCCAGAAGAAGGCGGCGGTCGGGTCCGGCAAGTATCGCCAAAAGGCTCCGACGCCTACGGCCCCAGCTCGACGTGTCCACCAAGTCACGGCGCCCGACTCAGGAACTGAGTCAGGATCCGACGGCTCGGACTCCGACCCTGAAGATTACCGTCGAGTCTGTCTCACTGCGTCCAACGATCGAACGGCGAAGACAGGAGACAACTCTCGACCGGGGGATACCGTACTCGGGGACCGTGGGATGTACAGATCCCGAGATCTCATGGACGGGGCAGCACAAGTCAGGTGTTCGCAGTGCGGATCCCGGAAGCACACTGAATCTGGATGCTGGAAACATCTGGTCTGTGAGAAGTGTGGCAAGAAAGGTCATCCCGGGGATCATTGCTTCTACGTGTGTCGCGGGTGTGGCGAGATTCACGACGTCGGCAAGTGCCCGATGGAAGAATTCTACAACCAGATCCGCCAATGGTTTGATCCAGCCAAGCACCGAGGGATGTTGCCGGAAGTGGCAGAGAAGATGTTAAACTAGGACGCTCGCCGGGTTTGAATCCGGTACGAGCCGAGCGTTCTAGGTACTGCATTTATGCATTTGTGAACAAGACATCGCTAGATCCAGGTAGCAGGACCCTAGATCCAGTCGATAATACACGTGATCTACATGAAGTGTCAGTTGCCAGGGTCTCTAGTTTGCGCCAAGTGGACGAGTTTTCCAGATCCAAAGTCTCTTCAACCCTGGATCTACAAAGAGGAGAGACACGTGGTTACTGGGAGAAACGCCAACATGGTCGATGGTTTGAGCCTACCAAGGGTGAGGTCACTGCAGATCCACCTAAGGTCTGTCTGGTCACTGGATCCTGTGGATCTGAGGATGTTGGATCCATGGATCTGCTAACAGGGGAGTCCCGTGGATACTGGAAGTACCATGCCCCAGGAAAGTGGTTCAGACAAGCCAAGGTAGGGGGCAAGATCAACAATGAAAAAGCAATCCTACTTCTAGATAGTGGTGCCGAGGTGTCTATACTGGATACCGCCTTTGCTCGTAAGGTTGGGTGCCAAGTGGATGGGAGTCGGATCCAAGATTGTGTTGGGATTGGTGAAGGCGTATACCGTACAAACGGGAGAACGCGAATTAAGATCACGCTGGCAGGTTGTTTGGTGTATTGGTTTGACATTTGGGTCGGGGATCTCGCTGGTCAAGACGCCATCCTTGGGATGGATTTCATGGTGCCAGCCGGAGTGAGGTTGGATCTGGCGGATGGGACACTTTGTTTCCCTGACGAGATGCGGATCCAGCTCAGCGGACGGCGGCCGTTGTATGGAGCGAAGATGAGGATCATAAGGGCGGATAAGACCACCTGGATCGAGCCCGGGGAAACTTGGGAGCTGTCAGACCGGTTGAAGTGGGTGGAACATGAGAAACTGTGGGTCACTCGGGGCGAGAAATGGGTACCTACCGTAATCCAAGGACCAGGTCGATCGCAATACCTCCAGGTCACGAACGTCAGCGACAAGAGACTATTACTGGACCATTATGAGGAGATCGGACGATGGTTGGCGAAGGACGGTATCCCTAGGCGACCTGGATATGTGTCAGTGGGATCCCGCCGCTACAGAGAATGGCAGAATCTGGTGTACGAGGCGACTACCGAGATCGAATCTCTCGGAGAGGTGGAGCTCCCGGCGGAGCCAACTGGCCCCTTGGTGGATCGGCCTTCATATCCAACTCCGCGAAAGATCCTGCAGAGAGATCGACGGGTTGAGATCCAAGCAATGGAGGTTGGATCCATGACGGGGGACGATCCCCAGAGTCGGCCCTTAGATAACGCAGGGTCGGTGGACGAAGGATTGCAGAGGGCTAAAGCCGAACAGCCGGATCCCGCCGATCCACAAGTGGATCCAAGCTTTCCACTGGATAAAGTGCCTGGATCCCTATCGAGAGTGGCAACGCTAGTCAAACCCGAACCGTCGGGTTCAGACTCGTTAGAGGACCGGCTGGATCCGACCGGTGACTTCCCCAGTACCAGGATACCCGACCCCACGAAGACAGAAGGGATGACGGTCGAAGGAGAGTCGCGGTGCCTGGATCCAAGGGTGGATCAGACAAAGACCGAAGATGAACAAGTCTGCTACCGTGAAGGCGGGGATCTACACGCCGAGGATCTTGGAGAAGGTATGGCGGTAATCCCGGAGGTACCACTGACCACAGAGGAGGTCACGATTGATGATATCCAAGTGGATCCAGGGGCGAACGAACCCACTGAAGTGGATCGTCTGCGTCAGAAGATCTGGGAAAGCCGACATCTGCTGATCGGTAAGGGTAATGCGTTACCGCCCGCCGCCCGCGGAGTCAAATGTGACATCGATGTCGGCGACGCGAAACCGATCGCTCAAAGGGTGCGGAAGGTGGCACCTCAGTTCCGAGAAAAACTGTCGGATCTGATTAAGGGCCTGCTGCAAGCCAGGATCATCAGCTTCTCAACGTCCCCGTGGGCGTCGCCGGTGGTAATCATCATCAAGAAGAACGGGGTGGATATACGTCTGTGCATTGATTACCGGCTGGTTAACAGCCTGACTCGATTGATGGTGTATCCGATGCCTCTGATCAATGAGCTGTTGGAAGATTTGGATAAAGTACTCTGGTACTGCTCTCTAGACATGGCCAGTGGTTTCTGGGTGGTTACTATGACGGATCGAGCTCGCGCAATATCCGCATTCATCACACCGTTTGGCCTGTTCGAGTGGACCCGGATGCCGTTTGGATTGAAGAACGCACCCCAGATCTACCAACGCCTCATCGATAACGCCCTCTATGGGTTCACCCGAATACCGGAGCCCGAAACGGGTGGATCCGGGGAAGGTGACGCAGAAGTGGATCCATTCGAAGCGGGGGAGCCAGGGGATCCTGGGACCCCGTCTGTGTTAGGACGCAGATCTTACATCGACGACATTCTGATCCCGGCGGAATCGTGGGATCAGTTGTGCGAAAGAGTGACATCCCTACTGGAGGCGTGTACTAAGTGGAATCTCTCTATCAGTGTGGTTAAGAGCTATTGGGGGATGCGCAAGGTGGATTACTTGGGCCATCGAGTTTCCAAGGAGGGATTAGAGGCGAATCCTAAGGACCTGTCTTCATTAGCCGATTTGTCCTTCCCACAGTCGTTACGAGCGATGCAATCCTTCTTGGGCAGTTTGAACTACTACAGTCGGTTCATCGAAGATTACGCCCTGTTTGCCGCGGTGTTGTATGAATTAAGAGAGGTAGATTTTGCTGCGATGACCGCTCCAGCTGTCCAGGATGAAAATCCAACAAGCTCTGGCCCGGGAGATGTCGGATCCACGAAGGGATCCAAGTGGTATGACGTCAGAAGAGGACCTAACACAGGAGCTGGATCCACTCCGAGACCAACAGAGAGAGGATCCAGTCTGGATAGAGACGACGGATCAGAACTTGGAAAAGGCAGAATCTCGGTGGATCCGAGCTCAACACGCATTCGTGGAACTGAGGAACAGGATCGCGACCACACCTATCCTCCGTCATTTCGATCCGGAACGTCAACCTACGGTAATAGTTTATGCCAGTGACTGGGCAGTCTCAGCAGCTCTGGTGCAAGAACATGAAGGGATCTGTCATCCAGTCACCTTTGTCAGCCGGACACTGAAGCCGAATGAACTGAACTACGGAGCGGTGGAGAAAGAGATACTTGCGCTCCTGCGCGTGTTGGATCTAAATTATAACCTGCTAGTGGGAAGATCCATCCGGATCCTGACTCGACACTCCACGCTAGCCTGGCTGTTCAAGTCGGCCGGGTTGCAAGGACGTTTGGGACAGTGGGCAGCTTTACTCTCACCTTGGACGCTGGAGATTGTGAAATGTTCGAAAGGGGAAGACGAGATCCTGGGAGTCTTGGCCGCGAGCATCACTCCTCGAGCTAAGATGGATGAGGCGCTGACTAAGATCGCCCCTAAGAAAGAGCCCAAACGCCGGATCCAGATCCCGATCCCGACGGTACAGGTGGATGAGGATCTATACGTCCTGAGTTTCGATGGATCCGCTCGTGTACGACGCGGAGGAGGAGCATACAGTGCAATACTGTGGAGATTGCCCGGATGGGAAGTTGTACGGGCCAGATCCACTTACGCGGAAGGCCTCACCGTCAATGAAGCGGAGTATAACGGACTCCTTCTGGGTTTGGATTTACTAAAGGGACAAGATCCAAAACGGCTGGTGATTTGTGGGGATTCAAATTTGGTAATCAGACAGGTGCGAGGTGAGATTGACTGCAAGGCCCCGGCCCTAACACTGTTACGGCAGAAAGTGATGATCCACCTGCGTGGTTGGTTGAATCACGAGTTGGTACATGTCAAGCGAGATTGGAATGCCAGTGCGGATAGTTTGGCCAGTGCCGCTTTACGGAATCAATGTGGTGTCGAAGTGGAGGGAGAAGCCGAACATCAGGATCTCGTTACGTTGAACCGACTTGACGAAGTGGTAGTGGTTGGATCCGGGAAAAGGACAGTCCAGGTGATGGCTGTCACTAGGTCCAGAGGAAGGATTGGATCCAGCCCCCCGATCCTCGAGGAAACATTCGTGAAGAGAGTTCGCATCGAGCGGATCCTCAAAGCACAGAATGAGGAAGCGTGGATCCTGGGACTAAAGAAGTATCTGATGGGGGATGTACGAGACTTAAGTCGGGAGGATGCCAAATCCTACAGCGTTATCGCTACGGATTACGCAGTGGATCTGAACGACTTGCTCTTCTATTGCCCCCCTACGAAGAGAGTCCACGAGGATCGGGATGGATTGATGAGATTGGTGATGCCAGAAACCTTGCAACAGGATGTCCTACACCACTACCACGCTAGCTTGGAAGGCGGACATCAGGGCATTGGTCGGACCTACCAACGGATCCGGGAATGTTTCCATTGGAGAGGACTATTCAAGAGTGTACAACGATATGTCGGTGAATGCGTGGATTGTGAGACAGGCAAGGGCAGACCTACGATCGAAGGGGAGTCACCTGGGAATGTCCGAGCGACTTACCCTTTCCAGATCATAGCCATGGATCATATCCCCTCGTTGCCCAAGTCGTTCAAAGGAAACACAGAATTGTTGATTTGGGTGGACCTGTTTACCGGATATGTGATTGCCAAAGCTAGTGCGTCTAGAACTGCGCAAACCATTGCGGAATCGTACGAGGAGTGTGTTTTCCGAAGATTTGGTGCTAGCGAAATGATTAGACATGATCGGGAGCCAGGCTTTATGTCTGATTTCTTTCGAGCATTCAACCGGATCCTAGGGCAGCGACAGCGAGCAACCATGGCGTATCGTCCCCAAGCTAACGGGTCGGCCGAACGCATGGTGCAGACGATCACGAGAGCACTCAAGATGTATGTCCAGGATTTGGATCAAAGGGATTGGGATGAGTACGCAGAACGGCTCCCCTTCGCGATGAACACCGCCCAAGACAGGATCCGGGGTGATACACCATTTTACTTGGTACATGGGTGGGATCCCAAATCCACCCTAGAAGCGGCCATTCCAGTATGCAGTACCAAGAAGAGAAACCGAGATCCAAGGCGATGGCGATACCAAGTCCAGAAATACTACCGGCAAGCTAGATCCCAGGTGAACGAACGACTGCGGAATGCGATACAGGATCGAGCGGATCGACACAACGAAGACGCCCGTCCACATCAAATCCAAGTGGGATCGCAGGTGTGGCTGTATTTGGATCGAGTGAAAGAAGGGTACGCTCGCAAATTGGCCCATCTATGGCATGGACCGTTCCGGGTGAGAGAGAAGATTGGAGAACATGCGGTGAGGCTGGAAACGGCAGGTACCGAATATCGCCTGTTCCCTGTGGTACACGTATCCAAGCTGAAGTTGGTCAAAGAATATCCGGATCGGCCGCAAGGTCCGTCTTTCGGTAGATGCATCCGACCGCGTCGACTTCGACGAAGTTCTCCTACCGGAAGACAGTTGGAATGTGGATCTCGAAGGCCGACGAGTTCGAAGTCGAGAAGATCACCGACTATGAGATCGGGGAAGCGAACTAGATACGGACGGATTTACCGTGAGTTTCTGGTGCATTGGCGTGGATATGACGAACCTAGTTGGGTAGACGAGGCAGATCTGAACTGTGGAGCATTACTCTATGATTTCTTGAGGGATCGTACGAATCGTAACAGATTCGGCGTGATGCAGTCTCATGAAGAAGAGTAGGGAGGGGACCCATGGATGTGAGTTGGTCATATCGATGGGAGGATGAAGAAGGACCCACAGGAAGGGTGTGGGTCAGGAGGAGGAGGATCGCTGATATGAGTTGGTCACATCGGAAAGAAAGAGAAGACGAATCCACAGGGTGGATTAGGAGGAAGAAGTGAATGTTTATGCATAAGAGTGACGTTTTACGTGTGAGGAGTCCTGCTTGATTTCGAGCACGAGCTTTCAAGGGCCCGAACCTATACTGACCCGATTGAACCTGGGTCATTGGCGCTAGATCCGGATGAAATCCAGGCGCAGACCCAGCCCAGATCCAGGTGTACGCTGAAAGGGTGGATCCAGCCCAGATCCAGGTGTACACTGAAAGGGTGGATCTAGCCCAGATCCAGGTGTACGCTGAAAGGGTGGATCCAGCCCAGATCCAGGTGTACGCTGAAAGGGTGGATCCAGCCCAGATCCAGGTGTACGCTGAAAGGGTGGATCCAGCCCAGATCCAGGTGTACAGCTGAAAGGGTGGATCTAGCCCAGATCCAGGTGTACACTGAAAGGGTGGACTAGATTTCTCAACCGACGAAGGAATGTTGTAAGCCTATTCAAGTAAGAAAGTGTGGATTATAATAGCTTATGCAAAAGGCTAGCTCGACCCAGTATCCAGTCGCTAGTTACTGCTACGAAAGGAATCCACGAAGGCGGAAACTGGGGCGTGGTGTCGAAGAGTGATGAGGATCAGGTAGTCTTGGGCTGAACATTGAAGAACTTGCTCACTAGACGCTGGATCTGGCGTCCTGGGTGTTGGCTCAGGTCCCCGCGAAACTGGATGCGCCAAGGCTCGGCTTCGTCGATCTCTCGCAAGGCTTCCAATAGGCTCGTGGGTTCTGGGCGATGGAGGTTGGGATCCTCCAAGTTGGCTTGACGGGATACGGATCCCGGAAACCAAGCTACCTTATCCCCGCGTCGGGGAAGATGCAAGAAGGATGGATCCAGCAAAATATCCACGTCACACCAACCGTCCTGGATTGCTAACACGAGGATCACAAGGACTCTCTTCCAAGCTCGGCCCGCATGGCTACGCCGGTTACCACGCTGCTTGTTGAAGTTGGACAACCAGGTCGAACCCTGCAATTGATTCCGAGAGATGGGGAACCGGTGAGTGCCCTCCCATATAGCAACCCGGTGCTTGGAGGCGAAATCCCGGAACGCCCGAACGAATACCCCGAGTCGCCCACGCACATCACCCCTGAAGCTAACCGGATCCACCGGTGTGGTGACCAGTGTATCCCACGGGGCAGCACTTGTCAGTTCCTCCACGAGGGGTCTGGTGATGAGCGAATCCACGTACCCGGCCCTCGGGATGGCGTCCGCTGTCCGAGGGAATATCCACTCAGCCCGAAAAGGCAACTCCGGAAACAGAACCGTGATCTTCATGGAGATGATCGCAACTCGGTTCAATTTCTTGGCTGACCAAGGCTCGATGTCTCTGGCAGCGAAGGCCACAGGAGCACGTCTACCAGGAATGAAAGCAGCATCCGGACCGAACGGAGCCACGGGGAGCATCCCTGGCAGTGACGAGTGAGGGGGGGCGGGGATCAAGACAGATCCAGGGGATCCGCCACCGTGAGGCGATCCCGGGGATCCGCCACCATGGGGCGATCCTGGAGATCCACCACCATGAGGCGACCCCCCTCCACCAGATCCGGGAGATCCGCCACCAGGCGCCCCCCCTCCGCCAGATCCAAGGAGTCCGCCACCACGAGGCGACCCCCTCCCACCATCACTGCCCGATCCACCGTCACTGTCGACGCGGATCGCAGATCCCGCAGTGGCGCCTCCGGATCCGGCTGTGCCAGCGACTTGTGGAGGCGGCGTCGAGAGGGATCTCCGCCGGGCTTCGGATCGGGATTGGGATAGAGCCCGCCGCGTGTCTTCCTCCAAGGCCTCCTCAGCGGTTCGAGCCTCCTCTGAATCCTCTGGACTCTCGTCGTCATCGTCGTCGTCGTCAGCGTCCTCATCGCTTAGAGTGAAGGGATACGGGCCGGCAGACGGCGTACGCTTTGACGACGATCGGTTAGGAGGCCCTGAGCCGTCGGACCAGTCAGATTCCTCATCCTCATCGTCCTCCGAACTACCCAGTCCACACCCAGGGGGAATGACGCGTTTAGCTTTCCCCTTCCCGGGTCCAGTACGGGCCGGCGGAGGGTTGGTGGAAGCGGACTGAGGAACGATGGGCGTCGTTACCGAAGGACCAGCGGTGGATCCCGTCTTGGACGCCGATCCCGATTTGATACTGCCGTAGATCCCGTTTTGGCCGTCGATCCGGACTTGGACACCGCTGATCCTGTTTTGGATGGGGCAACGGATCCAGCCTTGGACGCCGTAGACCCAGTCTTGGGTCCGGATCCAGATTTTGACGCAGCAGCGGTGGATCCCGTCTTGGACGTCGATCCCGGTTTGGACACCGTCGATCCCGTTTTGGACGTAGCAACGGGGCCAGTCTTGGACGCCGAGGTAGACTTGGATCTAGCGGTGGATCCAGACTTGGATCCGGCACCTGACTTCGAGGGAGAAACGGAAGTCTTGGGCGCGGGTGTAGATCCTGCCTTGGACACAGAAGTGGATCCCGCTTGCGGAGCAGATTTAGAAACCGGATTCGTTTTGGGCTTGGCTTTCGGGGAAGCTCGGGCCTGCTTATGGGGACGGGAGGATCCGGTGCTAGGAGCGGGAGATGTACTACGCGGGCGTTTCGCAGTCGACGAATCCGCCCCACTTACCGTCGGAAAGAGGAGCAGAAACGCTAGCGGCCTGAGAGGGGCCCCGACAAGGGAGGAAGTGGATCCGAGACGGCAGCTGTCACCAGCGCCAGTCGTCGACGTGCCAAATCGCGCTCCGACAGGCCGCGATCGCGCTCCAGGATCAGCTGTTGCTGCTGAGTTTGGGCTGCGGAAAGTTGATCCTGGAGTTTCGCGGTGGTCGCATCTGCTTTCTTCAATTTGTCACCTAGATTGACAATAACAAGTGAATATGGAGTTACTAGCAAGGGCTAAAAGAGGATCCACGTACTCATGCGGCGAAGCTTGGATTCCAGCTCCGTTAGCGCACGCTCGGCATCCGCCCACTCGGTAGTCGCCTTGTCCCGCTGGAGCTCGCTGTCTGCCAGTTTCGTTTGGATCTCGTCCCGCAATCGAGTCATACGCACGAATTCTTCAAGCGCGTAATCTCGTCCGGCAGACGCCCTCTCGAGCGACTCCTTGGTGTCTTGCAACTCCTCAGAGAGTTGAGCCAGGGCTACATCCGGCGACGAGGGAGGTGGATTTGGCGCGGGGGACCCTCCACGCGCCGACCCTAAGGCGGATCCGTCATGGGCGGATCCCACATAGTCGTTGGTCACCACCTCCTCCTGGGTCAAACGCAACTCGTCACGGAGGCGGTCCAAGCTCACATCCGCAGCTGCCCTAGCAGTCTGGGAATCCTCCAGATCCCGCTCGAGGTCGTGGATCCGGGATTGGAGTTGGTGGATCTCAGATCCGGCGAGTGCCATCTCCCTAAGGAGATGGTCGTTGTCACTCTCGCATAACGTCTCGTTGACGGGAGGCGCGATCCAGCCGTCCGGTCAGGTCGCGGATCTCGACCGCCTGATCAGCCAACAGGAGTCGCAGGTCCTGCGACCGAGAGGCCGCACGGTGCTCCCACCCCTGGATCTCCATCGCTTGGTCATGGATTTGGGCCCGCAAGGTCTGAAGTTGGGTAGTGTGTAGAGACGCAGCTTGGTCTTGGGCATCTTGAGCCGTCTGGAGCTCCGCCGTCAGGGTTTGCACCTGATCGGAAAGAGCCTGGGCTAGAACCCGCAGATCGGTGGGCGACATGGAAGACGGACTGACCGGAGGTGTGGTGGATGGGACCTTGCCCGACGATTTGCCGGTACGCTTGGCGGGAGACATGTGTCGCGAAGGGGAGAAAGCGGTTGTGGATGCTGGTGATGCACGTCGTGGACGCTGTTGTGCAGCGCCGACCACGTACAGGAGGCGATTGTGGTGAAGTGCTTTCTCAGAAATAAGAGAATGGTCCTGACGCGGGGTCACTATCCCGAATCAGTGACAATTTCAAGTGATTATAGAGGATTTGGGTTGTTTGGCACGGGTGCAAGTTGCCTGTGGTGGATTAGCCATGGCGAGCAGCACCCCGTATGGAATGACGATGGATCTGATATGAGCGATGTACGAGAAGGCAAGATCCACCAAGACTTACCTCGGATCCACCCTTACCTGGATTCACTAAGATGGA
Organism: Phytophthora betacei; assembly: GCA_011320135.1. Taxonomy (NCBI): domain Eukaryota; phylum Oomycota; class Peronosporomycetes; order Peronosporales; family Peronosporaceae; genus Phytophthora; species Phytophthora betacei. Next base: position 211,521 of record JAANHX010000538.1, read on the forward strand.
TATGGGATATACTATACAAGAGTGGATCGAGTGTGGATCCTATGAAGGAAGGATGGTCGGTGCCCTCTGACGGTGGATCTAGTAGCCACGGCTAATGAAGAGTCAAGATCCACCGCGAGGTACCCCCGGATCCCATACTTCCGAGTTCGTATCCAAGGAGGGAGGATCCCGCCTGGAGGGACCTGGATCCAGGGTATAGGGATGAGGGATACAGTGGATCTCGAACTTTCGTGGGACAACGGAGATCACAGACGGTTGCGAGATGATGTTGGATGATTGGAGAGCTCGGATCCACGGCGAGTGTACCATTACAGTGAGGTGGATCCAAGCGACCTGGATCCGGATGAGTGTACCCATAATAGGGTGACCATGATGATTACGTCATATATCCGGTGGATCTGAAGATAACACAGCTGGGATGATGGGTCAAGGGAAGAAGGGACATGCAGCCGAGCCTGGTAAGGGATTTAGCAGATGAAAGACATAGAAGGTAGAAACCCAGGCAGGTATAGGCTTAAATATCAATACAGACTCCAATTTGCACAGTGACACGCAAGTGCCTTCCTGCCCTCAAGAACCGGAACTACATTGGCCGTACGAGCTCCGAGAAGGTTGGGAATTGCGAATCTAGTGTTGGTAGTGATAACTGGATAATACATTGGCCAGATCCTACAACCTAGTGAGCTTTTCCTTTACTTGTGCAGATCCGACAGGTTAACCGAATTTACTACTTGGTCGGTTACACCCTAGGGGCTCTCAACTCTCAAGATCCCGTCACAGGAGGCGGCAAGTACGACTTAAAGGACAACACAAAGGCAAGGGAACACACCCGCAAGGCAACCCTACGGCCAGATCCACGATCTAGGCCCCGGATCCATAAGCTCGAATATTCGCTTAGGATACGGAACCATCCACGGACGCAGAGTGAAGATTTTCCACTGCTGCTCCACCCCATCCCCACGTCTCGCCAAGACACTCAAGCTTCACCACTGAACTCTTCGGAAGTTACCGAGAGAGCAGATCCCGCCCTACCGACGGGTACACAAGGTGAGGAAATTCAGCAGAACACGGATCATCGGGGGACCCCCTCCGTTAGTCGGTGTCTGGGCGCAGTTGGTAAGTTGGATCTGGCAATCTCGCAGATTTTGCTGATCCCGCTACACCACATAGTCTTTGGGCTGAACGTTGAAGAACTTGCCCAC